>JAKUCV010002086.1:0-111273 GCA_028386065.3 Turnera subulata | reverse complement strand
AACATCGATGTTCACATGTAATTTTGGTTTCCAAACTTACATGACATCAATGTATGATTTATCAAGAACAAGCATGTGATGTGTTGGAATTATATGTTGATGTAAAATATTAAGTTCTTAGTTGCCTTCCATGATAAGCACTCATCAAGCCTAAGATCAACACTTGGTAGGTTTTGCCCTCGCAAAGGTGCCAATGTTTATTCTAGGAAGGTGCGAGTGGATAATTGTAATATCTCGACTGCTTATTGTGGGTATGGACTTAACTAGGTTATCTTAATAGGATTAAGGACCTAGAGGCAAGGGTTGAGCAATGTCTATAAGATAGACTTGGACAAGGTGTTCACTCAACTATCCAAGAGTTACATAGAGATGTAATTGACAAGAGTTGTCTACCTAAATAGCTATGATGTAGGCAATCAGCCCTCGCTGACTTATGTTGTAGTGAAATATGGATCTTGGCCTGCTTATATAATTGTCTTGATTTATGTAGTAGGAGCACATTTAATAGAATTCCTTATTAAATGATTTGTATACATGACTATTATTTGTGTGAGTTGATCATTGTTGTAGAATTACCATGGCACAAAACACTAGCACCTATTATTGCGATTTGTCCTTGAGTAGGACAAGCTGAATAGGAATAGTTTCCTAGAGTGGCATCACTCTTTAAGGATAGTCTTCAAACAAGAAAAATTTGTATGTCCTTAAAGGGCCTGTTCTTAATGAATTGGCGCCTAATGCTTCTAGGGGCAGAAGTAGATGCTTGTGAGAAGCATGTTGATGATGCATTGGATGTTGCATGCCTTATGCTAATTACCATGGACTCTAAGCTTCAGAAGCAAAATGAGAACATGTGGGCGTTCGATATGATCGAACACCTGAAATTGCTCTGAGGAGAGCAAGTAAGGCATCGGAGGTACGAGACCTCTAAGGCATTGTTCCAATGCATGATGGCTAAATTATCACCCGTTAGACCTCATGTGCTCAAGATGATTATATACATTGAGAGCCCAGAGGGTCTTGGTTTCCTTAGAGAAGGAAAGGGTAAAGCAAAGTTTGAGAAGAAGAAGAAATGTACCAAAAGGTTTGGTGCATGTGTTTCTTCTATTCTCATGTGCTGAAACCCTAGGGTGGTATTGCAAAAGAAGGAAATTGTTTCCGTTGCAATATATCAGGCCATTGGAAACACAACTGCCTTGTTTACCTTGAAGAGGTAAAGAAGCAGAAGGGAAGTGAGACTTCCGCTTCATGTATTTTGTTATAGAAGCTAATATCTCTATCTCTGTATCATGGGTATTAGATACCAGATGTGGTTCTCACATTTGTAGAAATGTGTAGGAACTGAGAAAGAGTGGGAGATTGGCTAAGGATGAGTTAGACCTACGTGTCTGAATTGCAACAAGAGTTGCTACATTAGCCGTAGGGATTCACTATCTATCCTTACCGAGGGTTATGGTTATAGAACTGGACAATTGCTGTTATGTACCTACCAAAAGCAAGAATTTGATTTCTGTGTCTTGTATGGACAAGAAAAGTTTTTCTTGAGAATAAAGAACAATTGTTGTTCTATTTATTTCAATGAAATTGATTATGATGGTGCATTTTAAACGATGGTTTGTATGTTCTAAACCTAGTAACCCCTATCTATAACATTGATACGAAGAAGGTTAGATTGCATGATTCTAGTGAAACCTATCTCTGGCATAGTCGTTTGGCCCATATAAACGAGACTCGTATTCCTAAACTCCATAAAGATGGACTTTAGACTCATTTCATTTTGAATCATATGAGACATATGAGTCATGTTTATTAGGCAAAATGACTAAGGCTTACTTTACGGGTAAAGGTGAAGAGCCTAGGACTTGCTAGGTCTAATACATACTGATGTATGCGGACCTATGTCTACACAGGCTTTCAATACTTCATTATATTTACTGATGACTTCAGTAGATACGGCTATGTGTATCTAATGAGACACAAGTCAGAATCCTTTGAAAAGTTCAAATAATTCAAGAATGAAGTACAGAATCGACTCGAAAAAGTATTAAGATACTTCGATAAGATCGAGGAGGTGAATACTTAGGCCGAGAGTTTCTTGATCATCTAAAGTATTGTGGTATAGTATCACAAATTTCTCCTCCGAGTACACTTCATCAAATGGTGTATCTAATAGGAGGAACCGAATCTTGTTGGACATGGTTCGTTCTATGATGAGTCAAGCTGACCTTCTATTTCCTTTTAAGGACATGCATTATTGAGTGCTGCATTTCACTTAACCGTGTTCCATCTAATCGGTTAGATAGACACCATATGAGATATGGATTGGGAAGCGTCCCAATTTGTCTTTTATGAGGACTTAGGGTTGTGAGGCTTACGTGAGACGTGAAGCATCAGATAAACTCGACCCTAAATCCGACAAGTGCCTTTGGTATGATACCTTAAGGGGTATTGTTTCTTTAATCCCATAGAGCACAAAGTGTTTGTGGCTCGGAATGCTATTTTTCTAGAAAGAATGTCTATTTCTAGAAGAATTAGTGGGAGGATAATAGAACTCGAAGAAATTCGAGATAAAGAGGCTGAGATGGAACAAGAACAGGAACCACAAAGTGTTGTGGATGAGAATCCTGTTCCTGTAACACATGGACCGCGTAGGTCGGATAGGACTCGGTATGAGCCTGAGAAATATGGATTTCTCATGACTCATACCGGTGATGTGATGCTCATAAGTAAGGATGAGCCCACTTCCTATCAGCTGACCATTACGGGTCTTGACTCCAAGAAGTGGCTTGAAGCTATGAATTCGGAAATGGAATCCATGTATCAAAACAAGGTATGGACCTTGTTTGATCCACCTGAAAGGGTAAAACCTATAGGGTGCAAATGGGTCTTTGTGAAAGACCGACATGGATGGTAATGTGATTACCTTTAAAGGGCAATTGGTTGCAAAAGGTTTCAAGCAAGTTCATAGTATTGACTATGATGAAACCTTCTCACCAGTCGCCATAGTTAAATCCATCCGGATTCTATTGGTTATAGCTGCGAGTTGCGAAGGTCCATTTGTGGACCAAAGCAAGCTTCAAGGAGTTGGAATCTTTGTTTTTAATGAAGTAATCAAAGAATTTGGTTTCATTAAAAGTGAAGATGATTCATGTGTTTACTAGAAGGTTAGTGGGAGCACTATTGTTTTCTTGTTGTTGTAGGTCGACGACATCCTACTTATTGAGAATGATATTCCGACACTAAAATCTGCAAAGACTTGGTTAGGAAAGAATTTCTCAATGAAGGACTTAGGAGAAGCTGCCTAAGTGTTAAGCATAAAGATCTATAGAGATAGATCCAAAAGGCTTCTCGGGCTAAGTCAGAGAACATATGTTGACAAGATGCTAAAGAGGTTTAGCATGCAAGATTCCAAGAAGGGTTTCTTGCCCATGTCACATGGCATATCTCTCTCAAAGAGTCAATGTCCTAGTGCGACTAGGGAGAGAGAGCGGATGAGTAAGATCCCTTGTGCTTCGGCAATAGGATCTATCATGTATGCCATATTATGTACTCGACCGAATGTCACTTATGCTCTGATTGTCACGAGCAGATGCCAATCTGATCCCGGTGAAAGTCACTGGACAGCAGTTATATATATCCTTAAGTACTTGAGAAGCACTAAGGATGCATTCCTGGTTTACGGAAGCGTTGATGGGCTTGTTGTAAAGTGTTACAAAGATGCTTGCTTCCAAACAGACAGGGATGATTTTATATCGCAATAAGTTTATGTGTTTTTCTTGGATGTGGCGCTGTTTGCTGGAAGAGTTCCAGGCAAGAAACAGTTGCCGACTCTACAACTGTGGCTGTACAAAGTTCCGTTTGAGAACTATGTATCAGATCTTTTGACTGATCTTCTCACGCAGCGGAAGCATGATGGTCATGCTAGATCCACATATATGAGATATATGGATGATTGGCTTTAGTGCAAGTGGGAGATTGTTAGTGTAATATGCCCAAAAGCCAATCATGGATGATTATTTGTTGTCATGTATACACATTAAGGTTATTCCAATAAGTATCGTTTATGAGATAAACGCTTGCACATACTTATAACCCTAGAATATTTCATATTCTTAAATGTCCCTAGTCGATTATTATTACGGATGGGTTGTAATAATAAATTAAGACTAGCGTATGTTGAGAATTGCATATGTGATATGAATTCTACATACGGGTACAAGTTGGAGAACTTGTGGACTGGACCGACCCACATAAGAACCCTACATGGAACGTTATATGTATGTCATTAGTGGTTCTTATAGATGTAATTGTCCTCCGACCTGAGATCGTCAAGGTATCCAACATATGAATCATGTACTTTGATATTATTCCTAGTCATCCGTAACTGGGTGGACATAAGGGTAATCATTGAGTATATGACGAGTATGTAGTGGGTTTTGATTGATCAAGAGGGGATTCGTCCGACCCATATAACGGGTATATTATCGTATGGTTTCTTGATAGAGTTGAACTGTTAAATGCATGGCCATGCTCGGATTAGGTGATATGGTGATATCACGGGTATCCGTTTTATACAGTTAACTCGGGGATCAAGAAACATAGATTAAACATATACGAGATTGACATATTCCATGTCTCGTGTTTGATCTAGATAATGGGACGAAGGGACGATGACATATTCCGAGGCATAGAGAATCAGTACTGATCTTGTCGTTCGGGTAGCAATGATGTGTTGCTAGACGCCGCTCTTTGCTTATAATTGTAAAATGAGTTTTTACAATTATTGCCGGACGTTACAAGTGCCTACAGGGTCACACACATAGAACCGTCGATTCGAGCAGGTGGTTGAACCGTGGTTGGACCATGGTTCGACCGGGGTGTGGTTGGACCGTGGTTGGACCAGGGTTGAACCAGGGCCGTTTTTGGGTGGTTGGTTTGCTGAATGTCAGCATTATTGAGCCCCTTTAGTGCCACTTTAGGTGCTGTGCATGATGATAAGGATTAGTGGACCATTATTATGTCAAGACATAATAATAGTGGTATTGGGGCCAAGGTGTTGGCCATTACCTCCACTAATGGACCTTTGGGAGTGGGGGGTGTGTGTGATCTGATCATTCACTTCCTCTGCTCCCTCACCACGTTTTTCAGAGCTTCAAAACACCCTCTCAACCTCTCTTCTTCTTCCTCTTTGTGAAAGAAAAGAAGAAGAACCAAAAAACACCACAAAACCCAAGCTCCCGGTTTCTGCTGCTAGCACCCAGTCCGGGAGTGCTCGGAGTTGGTTTCGTGTGACGATACCAAGTCGATCACGGTTCGTGTGGATACCGTAGAGGACCTAGGCTGTTGTCAAGCTCTCACTGATTCTACCCAGCTATTAGGTGAAAGATCCTAATCTTCCAGGTATGTTCAGTTTTATTATACGATTTATGATGCATCACTTGGTTCTTGGTTTAGTTTCCTTGCTTCCGCTGTGCATTTGATGTTGTATATGAGTGTCATATAGATTACGGAAACTTACAATGACCTCGAGGAAGAGAACAAGTCCCTCAAGGAGGAGTTGAAGAAGCAGAAGGACAACAACTGAGGGCTAAGTTTTTTAGTTTTTATGTCGTTTTTAATCGGTAAAAAAGTTTTATTTGTCCTTTCACTTTGTCAATTTTGTATTTATTGTCCCTCTTCATTTAATTTCACTTATTATATCCCTGAACTCAAGTTTTACCGAATCACCTTGTCCATTTTACCTTTTATATCCGGTGAATTATTGTTGTACTGGCAACTGTCATGTGGGCCCACGACTGCCTATTATTTTATTATTTTTTCCTTTTAATCTTTTCCTAATATTTTTGTTAATAACCATTTCTCATAAAAGAAATAAAAGCATTAATGGGTTTTGTTTGAAACCCAACTTTAACGGGTTAAACAACAACTTTAATGCATTAATCGTCACTTATCTCTTAAGCAATTAATACATTAAAGTTAATTATTGTAATTGTTAGAAGAAAAAGGAAAAGACGAACACTTCTCAATTGTAACACCACCACCATAACCACATCCTCCTCCTCCACCAGAGCCGAACCTTGCGCCGCCACTGCCCAGGTAATCTACTGTGCCTAGCATAAAAAAAAAAAAGGTAAGCTTTTAAGCCTCTCCTTCTTTCCTCTTTCTTTTTTTTTTTGTTTTTCTCGTATTCCTCTTCTATCCTTTCTCGATTTTTTTTCTTCCCGATTGGTGGTTGTTGGCTTGGTCTATGGCGAGTTTTATGGTGTTTGCGGGTTGGTTTTGGTTCACTGCAGGTGGATGGTGTACCTAATCGGCCCATTCATTCACAGTTTTGCAAAGAGAAAGCTTTTGAGAGGGCTAGTATAACAACGACGATGGGCTGTGTTGGTGCAATTATTTGAGAGGGAGAAAATAATTCCGGTGGCGGTGACAACTCTTGCAGTCGTGACTGGTGGCTTTGCTCGAGCACGCGAGCGGTGGAGTTAAGGCAGCAGCATTAGTGGTGGGTTGTGTCTGCGTCGCCGGAGAAACTCGTTGTTGGCTAAGCTTTGTGCTTGGAGAAGAAGAGATGTAACCCCAAGGCGACGGCGGCGAGATTTCATTTATGTTGTGTTGAAGGAGATGAGTTGCTAGGCATTTATGTAATTAAGAGAGCAAAAAGAAACGACACCGTCTCTATTTTCCCTAATTTCCTCCTAATATGGTTGTTGAGTGCACAGGTCCCACCATCTTTGATACAAACAAATAATAAACACGATTTATTAATGGTTAGAAAAAGGAAAAATATTTAAAATAAAAGACAAAAAAATAAAGATTCAGCAATGACATATTTTTTGAAGATTTATTTATTTTTATTATATAAAATCAATTTATTTTAATTTAAAAGAGGTTTCATAAATTAAATTAGGAAAAAGAAAATGAAAGAAAAACTTGCAGGCCCCATGACACGTGTCAGCACCATGGCAATTGACCTGCTGTAGTGGGTAAAAAGGACAACATGACCCGGTAATTTGAGAGTTTAGGGACACAATGAGTGAAATTAAACGAGGAGGGACAACAAATGCGAAATCGTTAAAGTATAAGGACAGAAAAAACTATTTACAAGTTTTTAATCTACAACTAATAAATAAGAACGAGTTGCTTTTCAATTCCACAAGTATGTTCGAATTGATTTCTCAAGTTGCCTTAGAATCATTATGAATGAATAGTGTTAGTCCGAATAGGCCTGAGAGGGAGGGTGAATCAGGCTACCCTTCAATCGAGGTTGGTTTGTGAGTTGGTTTCTATGGAATCACTTCGGTTTCTGAGGAACTAAGTGGTTTCTTCACGAAAAACAAACACACAGAACAAATCAGTGTAAAATGCACAGAGGTGGAGAGAACAGAAGAGAGAAAGGATGACACAGTGATTTATAGTGGTTCCCCCTCACCAGGTACCTCCACTACTTAAAGGCCCTTCCTTTAGGATTTTAGAAACTCTCACTATCTTAGGCTTTTGCGGGATCAGCCTTAACCGATTACAGAAACCAAGCTTTTGCAGGCTAAGCTCAAACCTTTACAAGTTTTTCCCAGGCTAAACTCTAACCTTTACTCAAATCAAAACCCTGATTTGAGGACCCAACAATACTACACTAGTCTTGCCTAAATACTCTACCCATTGTAAGGACTTGGAGAACAAGATTAAGCACAAATTCAAAGTTCTCAAGAACAGTAAGAACACAGCAGGTATAAGCTCAAGAATCAACTCAATAGCACGTTTTCAAATGGCTGGGTTGAGGAAGAAAGATATGCAATGGCCTTCCTTATATAGTGCTTGAGTTGGTGGGGGTAGGTGAGATATTTTTCTCTTCCTCCAACGGCTACAATCTCCCATGAATCTCCAGATCAGACCTTGATGCTCTACAGGATGCTGCTGCTTCATTTTGAGCAAGTCCACTCTCCATTTGCCTCCATTATACAAAGACTTTCCATTTTTGGCAATTCGGACCACAAAGTTGGACCACATGGTCCCCTTCACATAATTGATCAAAGAGAGGTGAGAGATAAGGGTTGAAGTCTTCTCTCTAGTGTTGGACCATTTTCTCTGCCCGTTGGAGTAGTTGGGAGTTGGCCTTAATTGCTGTATGGACCATTGGGACCACTTGGCCACTTGCAGCTGGGACCATGATGTTATCAGACAGGTGTGGTTTCTTCTGAAACCAAACTGAAAACCAAGCTGCGAGAAAACTCAACACAAGTATATATGACAAACATCTAATCCAGTTTGTTAGTCATCAAAATCATAATATATCAACACACTAAACATGGTTAATTATAGATTAACACTAATTAAAGTATTAGACCCATGTTTAGGCTAACAAATAGCAGGTTAGTTAATTTCCCATACGAATAAAAAAAAAAACAAAACCTTTAACGATTTTAAAACATTTCCACCATACCTTTCCCACACCAACATCACAAAGTCCACACAAAAATAGAAGACATCCCAGAAAGACATCATAACGTTTGATGCACATCCAGTATAGTAAAAAGGACAGGAAAAATAAATCTGGGGTTACAACACGCCTTAATTCCCTCAATTCCGGAAATAAAAGATTTGGATTGATCACGGTTCCCTCCAGCGATTTACCCAACAGAGCCACGCATCTGGGAAAGCAACAACTAGGGGTAAAACATTGTTAGTAATCAGTTAGCAAAATAGCATCAAAGCCGCAAAGAAGAAGCTTTTTCGAAAAACAATTAATTGGAAACAAAAACAGATACCCAAAAAGGATTTACGAAAAGAATAAACCACCAATTTTCGTCAACCAAAAAGCATCAGAAACCCCAGAACACGACTGGAAAGGTGGTTCAATTAAATGCGAGAGAGGCCTGAAGAACAAACAGAATCAAATTGAAAAGGAAAATAGCCAAAACAACATTACAGATACCCAATCTAGAATTAATAGAAAACGGAATCAACACAAGAGTAGATAACATAGTAATCTTAAAAAAAAAAGAGTGAAGGTAATATTGATTATAAGATCTAGGTTTCGCCAATTTGGGGGAAAACAGGGATAACGAAGGCAAAACAAAACGGAAAGAGAACACAAACCAACCCCCAAAAGACCAAAACATTAAGTCGAACACATGCAATACATTCAACATTTCGAAATTAAACCCAGAAACTAGGGTTTTTAAAATTCGAGAAAAGAAAGCAGTGAATTAAAGCGAGAGAGACGGGCGATGAATATTGCCTGAACCATCAAAATGAATAACACCGGATGGGAAAATTGTTAGCTCAAAACCGCGCGGAATCAACAAGACGTTGAGAGAGAAGATATGCAGTTAAATCGCAAAGTCTGTGGAGGAAAGAAAAAAGAGTTAAGGAAAGATAGACAACTACATCATGCGTCGCAAACCTAAAGGCCAAACCGGCAACCCATACATAGACGACAACGTTTAGTAACAACATAAAAAGCTAAACACATTTCAGCGGGCAAGAGTTGGTTTCTATGGAATCACTTTGGTTTCTGAGCAACCAAGTGGTTTCTCCACGAACCACAAACACACAGAACAAATCAGTGTAAAATGCACAAAGGTGGAGAGAACAGAAGAGAGAAAGGATGACACAGTGATTTATAGTGGTTCCCCCTCACCAGGTACCTCCACTACCTAAAGGCCCTTCCTTTAGGATTTTAGAAACTCTCACTATCTTAGGTTTTTGCGGGATCAGCCTTAACCGATTACAGAAACCAAGCTTTTGCAGGCTAAGCTCAAACCTTTACACACACAAGCTTTTGCAGGCTAAGCTCAAACCATTACAAGTTTTTCCCAGGCTAAAATCTAACCTTTACTCAAATCAAAACCCTGATTTGAGGACCCAGCAATACTACACTAGTCTTGCCTAAATACTCTACCCTTTGTAAGGACTTCGAGAACAAGATTAAGCACAAATTCAAAGTTCTCAAGAACAGCAAGAACACAGCAGGTATAAGCTCAAGAATCAACTCAATAGCACGTTTTCAAATGGCTGGGTTGAGGAAGAAAGATATGCAATGGCCTTCCTTATATAGTGCTTGAGTTGGTGGGGGTAGGTGAGATATTTTTCTCTTCCTCCAACGGCTACAATCTCCCATGAAGCTCCAGATCAGACCTTGATGCTCTGCAGGATGGTGCTGCTTCATTTTGAGGAAGTCCACCCTCCATTTGCCTCCATTATACAAAGACTTTCCATTTTTGGCAATTCGGACCAAAAAGTTGGACCACATGGTCCCCTTCACATAATTGATCAAAGAGAGGTGAGAGATAAGGGTTGAAGTCTTCTCTCCAGTGTTGGACCATTTTCTCTTCCCGTTGGAGTAGTTGGGAGTTGGCCTTAATTGCTGTATGGACCATTGGGACCACTTGGCCACTTGCAGCTGGGACCACGATATTGTCAGACAGGTGTGGTTTCTTCTGAAACCAAGCTGAGAAACCAAACTGAAAACCAAGCTGCGAGAAAACTCAACACAAGTATATATGGCAAACATTTAATCCAGTTTGTTAGTCATCAAAATCATAATATATCAACACACTAAACATGGTTAATTATGGATTAACACTAATTAAAGTATTAGACCCATGTTTAGGCTAACAATCTCCCCCTTTTTGATGATGACAAACATTGTGTTGATCTTTGCAAAACTGGGGTTAGTAAAAATAGCACTTCATATAAGCACACTCCCCCTGCTTGAATACTCCCCCTATAACAAATACTTTTGTGCATAAAGCACCATTGGCTAGCCAAAAACCTCCCCCTGCTTATAATACCAATCATCTAGCATACATTGACAACAGCAGAGTAGCGCAATAATAATCAACAATCAACAATGATCATCCATAATGTATGCTTAACAGAGTTGGATTCCAGATTCCAATCAACCAACAATTTTCTCCCCCTTTTGGCATCAACAAAATATAATAAGGACAAAGGGTAGAAATAGCAGGCATATTATAAGAAAAGAAACATAATATCCAAATAGCAAATATCCGAACTGAAAACAGAAACAGAGCTAAAAGACATTGTTCAGAACATAAGAACCAATATAAGAACCAACATAAAAACCATGATAAGAACCATAGTAGGAGCCATGCTATAAACCATGAAGAACACAAAATGCAATGCATGTCCTAGGGGCATCAGCAGTTGAGGCATCACTCATCATCAATATCTGACTCAGGATGAGAAGCAACAATACGATCCAGGGCCTCTAACACAATAGCCTCAAAATCAGTCATCTGATCCTTAAGATCTTCAGGAAAGCTCTCAACGGTAGTAATACGAGCACAAAGATCATCAGACTGAACAGCTTTCCCCTTCGGTTTCTTAGTCACAAAGTAATTCCCAGCAGCATCGGGCTTGATGGACATCTTGGAAAGAGTAAGACTGCTAATAATCACCGGAGCAATAGGTGCAGGTCCATCAGTGGGAATTGAGGAAAACTTACGTGCCAAGAGGGTGATCAGACCTCCAAGACATAGAACTTTACAGGTGTCCAGATGGTGAAGAATTAGGGTTCTATAACAGATGGGTGTCTTCTTGATAATGCACGCTAGGGTCCACTGATCACTCAGCATCACTGTGGTTTTATGATGTGGTCTCGGTAAAACCACCCGAGTCAGCATGTACATCAATACCCGGTGTAATGGGATCAAATCTTTATATTTTCCTCTCTGATATGATCTCCGAACAGCAGCTTGTTCCCTTCAACATCAGTCGGAGTTCCCTCGTGATGCTTTTCATTGTCGTACACTACTTGAAGTTTTCCAGGCTTCAGCTTAAGGATCACAATGATATCTTTAGCAGAGATGGTGACATTCTTTCCATTAAGGTGGGTGGTGATGGACACAGTGGCACCAGTAGCATTAGTGGTTGATTTCAAATGCTTAAAAAACTCCTTGACCATCGGTTCATAGGCTTTGGCCTTCAAAGTGGCCAGATATCCAAGCTGAACTTTCTTCAAGATATCAGATACCCCCAAGTCAGCAAAATCCTCCATAACCACAGTATGTGGTGCATAGAAGGCAGATAAGTTCACTTCTCTCTTCTTCGTCTTCTTTGAAGGTTTGCCTTTGACTGGTCCTTTTGCCTTCTTCTTTGGAGGTTTGGCAGGGGCTTCCTCCTCTTCATCATCATGCTCTTCATCGTCATCTTGGTCATTCTTTTCTGAGTCATCTTCACTAGCTTCTTCATTACTCTCTTCACAAACATTGAAGCTGGAATCATCATCCGAATCATCTCCCCTTTTTTGCTTCTTAGAAACTTCAATCACTTCTGATGCAGCATCCTCAGACTTGGAACTATTCAAGCTTGAGTGATCTCCAGATTCTTCTTCTTCTTTTGATTCTGGTGCTGGTTCAGATTCTCCAACCTTCCTTTTCCCTTCAGCCATTGTCATTGGTTTTGGGGCTGGTTTCTTGGAAACCACAGCATCAGTTGGTTCCTGAAAGACAATACCAGTGCTCTTCTTTGGAGTGACAGGTTTCACATGCTTGACTGGCTTGAGAGACACTTCAGCTTTCTTCTTATTTTGAGAAGTCTTCATCTTTATTGGTGCCTCATGAACAATGTCAACCGATTCATCAGGTTTCTCAGAAGCCACATACTCAAAAGAATGGACAGAATCAACAGCTTCTTTGCTCACTCTGAGTACATCAGTCATTACATCATCATCCTCCTCTTGTTGTGCAATGTTTAGATCCACTATGTGTAGCTTATCAACAGGCAGTGAGGTGGTTTGAACCGAAACCACGGGTGGAACCACAGCTGGAACCACATTAGAAACCAAGTTGGGCTTATTACCAACTTCACGACTTGCCTTCTCAGTAGTATCTAGCAGTTCAGTTCCTTCACGCAATGCTTTGGAGTAGGCTTCTTTTTCATCTCTAGTGGGTGTTCGGATGAGGCTTTCTGGAGGAATATGGCCTTTGATGACAAAATCTGAAATCATATCCCCAAATTCCTCTCTTTTCTTTTCACGAAATATTTTGGGATCATGACCAGTTGGAATTACTATATGCTTAACGAAGTTATCAATCATTGATGTGACCAAACTGGGGGTAAGCACAAGAGGATCTTCTATAAGTATGGTGGTTCTGCTAGCACTAGGTTTATCAATGGTGGTCTGTGGGATGGTTTTCTCACCATCTTCAGGTGTAAGAACACGATAACTAATAGGATCTGGACATAAGAGGTCAGTTTGAGGTGTATTACCAGTGAGAGGTGTTTTGAGCCATGAGGGTGCAGAAGACCCTTCCGGAATAGTGCTTTTCTCTATGGTTGGCCAAGGCTCTCGATCAAGCCAAATTTTTTCAGACCCCTTCTGACTTTTCTGCATTTCCCAAGCCCCTTTGAACTTCTCTGATTCATCAGCCTCTGTAGCAGCACATGGAGTGGTAGTGAGCTCCTCCATCTCCTTTTGTTCATGCACCTTTTGGAGGTATGTAAGTTTGGCACCCTCAATCTCTTCTCGATTTTGTGGCTTAGGTTTTGTAGTGTTTGAGGTAGAAGAGGTTTGTTTAGAAATATGCTTCTTAGACTTGGCTATTTTGGTATTTCTCTTCCTCATCTTGTGAGTGTTTAGGTTTGAAAGCAACTCTGGTTTAGAAGAGAGAAGGATTTAGGGATAGAGTTGTGAATAAGAATTTGTGTTGATGAAGGAGTGTGTGTGGGGTTTAAAAAGAAGTGGATGTGACCTGTTAAGGGAATGGATTATTGGAGAGAGAGAGGAAGAGTGTTTGAATATTAAAGTAATAGTGAGTGGGATAAGGAAGTGGTTCAAAAACCGAAGGAAGCCACGGGATAGCTTGTAACGGTTGAAAGCATTAACTCCTCTTCCACTTTTTTAGAGATTGTCGGGGCGTGGTCATGATGGTCCCCCACTTTTGAAAAATCAGGACCACTTTGACCTTCCTTTCTTTTCGAACAGAGATTCTGATTGTTATCCCCACAGAATTTCTTTTAGTTGACCATCTTCAATTATCCTGATCTTCTTTGTTTCCAACTAAAGATACTTTGGTCCACTGGGTAATAACTCCTGGTTACTTGGTTTTTTCCAGAAACTAAGTTGCACATCATCCACATATTCCGAGCCTGTTTGGCGCCCAGAATTTTGAACACATTCCATTTGAATTTCTCTGGACCAGCTAATCAGATTTTTCCCGCTCAGAGTAGATTCCACTGTCCACTGGCTAGTAACTGCTGGATATAAGATTTTTTACTGAAACCATACTGCTTCTTTTTTTTCTCTTTGTCTTCACTGATAATTATAATGCTCCAAGCAATTTCCTCATATGCCAGAATGTATAGTAAGAGTGTGTGTTTAGTGTAATAAATGTATGAAGCACTAATATGATTATGTATGCACATGATTGTGAAGGTGCATGGTTTTAAACAACAACCAAACATGAACCATATATGAAACCAAATAAGCAAATAAGTCAAGGTAAATTGCACATTCCAAGTTCAAGCCTGATTTTGGTGAACTGATCTTCTTTGAGTGGCTTTGTGAAGATGTCAGCAAGCTGATTCTCAGTTTTCACGAACTCAATTGCCACGTCCTTTTTCAACACATGATCTCGGATAAAATGATGTCTCACTTCAATGTGCTTGGTCCGAGAGTGTTGTATAGGATTCTTGGTCAAGTTGATGGCACTGGAGCTGTCACAATAGATGGGAACACAATTAAATGTTAGTCCATAATCACAAAGGGTTTCTTCCATAGGACTTGTGCACAACAAGCTCCTGCAGCAACATATTCAGCCTCAGTGGTGGATGTTGCAACCGAATTTTGCTTCTTGCTTGACCAAGACACAAGGGATTGTCCAAGTAATTGATAAGTTCCACTTATGCTTTTTCTATCTACGGTACATCCTGCAAAATCTGCATCTGAATAGCTTCTTAGCTCAAAAGAGTTAACTTTGGGGTACCATAAACCAAGCGAAGGTGTGCCCTTAAGATATTTGAATATGCACTTAATGCTTTAAGATGTGATTCTTTTGGACATGATTGAAACCTTGCACATAAGCACACACTAAACATTATATCAGGTCTAGTGGCTGTGAGATATAGAAGAGTACCTATCATACCCCTGTACAATTTTATATCAACATCCTTATCGTGTTAATCCTTGTCAAGTTTGGTGGATGTACTCATTGGAGTGCGGCTAGGCTTGGTTTCTGACAAACCAAACCGCTTCAGTAGCTCACGAGTGTACTTAGCTTGATTGATGAAGATACCTCCATCAAGTTGCTTTACTTGAAAGCCTAGAAAGAAATTGAGCTCACCCATCATGCTCATCTCAAATTCACTGTGCATGAGGCTCTCAAATTCCTTACAAAGTAGATCATTAGTAGCACCAAATAAAATATCATCAACATAGATTTGCACAATGATGACATCACTTTTGTCAGACTTAACAAACAATGTTGAATCGACTTTTTCCTCTAGAAAAACCTTTAGAAACCAAGTATGAGCTTAACCTATCATACCAAGCTCTAGGTGCTTGCTTAAGTCCATATAATGCCTTTTAAAGCTTGAATACATGTTCTGGATGTTCATGACTTTCAAAACCAGGTGGTTGTTCAACATATACTTCTTCTAGAATATATCCATTTAAGAATGCACTCTTAACATCCATTTGCTACAGCTTAAAGGATCTATATGATGCAAATGCAAGTAACATGCGAATGGACTCTAATCTAGCAACTGAAGCAAAGGTCTCATCATAATCTATGCCTTCTTCTTGATTATACCCTTGAGCAACTAACCTTGCTTTGTTTCTTGCCACAACACCTGATTCATAAAGTTTATTTCTGAAGACCCATTTGGTACCAATGACTAGATGTTCAACAGGTCTTGGCACAAGCACCCAAACATCGCTTTTTTTAATTGGTTCAGCTCTTCTTGCATTGCCATAACCCAATTCTCATCAAGAATGGCTTCTTTTGCACTTTTGAGTTCAACTTGAGAGAGGAAGATGCGAATTGATATTGTGCAGTGAGGATCTGGTCGTCACTCCTTTATTTAGATCACCAAGGATAGCATCAGTTGTATGTCCCCTGGGTGACCTGATGTTTCCATGGGAAGTTGATCCTTGTTCTGCTACATTTGGTTCTCCACTAGAACCATTTGGTTGGATCACTGGTTCCAGGCGTGGTTGGACGCTTGGTTCCACTCTTGGTTCCAACACAGAAGGTGTAGGTGGTGCCAGTATAGGTGGTTCATCCTCCTCTTCCACAGAATTCTCATGATTGACAATATGTGGTTGCTCATCAGATGCTATGTCAGTATCTATGTCATCACTTTCATCACATGGGTCAATTTCATCAATTACAACATGCATGGTTTCTTCTACAACCAAGGTTCTTTTATTATACACTCTATATGCCTTACTAGTAAGTGAATACCCAAGGAAGACACCATCATCAGATTTAGCATCAAATTTATCAAGGTTATCCTTAGTATTAAGTATATAACATTTAGACCCAAAAACACGAAAGTAACTGATGCTTGGTTTCTTATCAAGCCATATCTCGTAAGGAGTCTTTTCAATTAAAGGACGTAAGGATACTCTATTTAGAATGTAGCAGCTGTGTTTACACCCTCTGCCCAGAAATATGCAGGTAACTTATGCTCATTAAGCATAGTTCTAGCCATTTCTTGCAAAGTTCGATTCTTCCTTTCAACTACCCCATTTTGTTGAGGCATTCTAGGAGTCGAAAAGGTGTGCTCAATACCACTTTGCTCACATAAGTGTTTAAAGACAAGGTTATGAAATTAACCTCCATGATCACTTCTAATTTTTGAAATTTTATAATCTTTTTAATTTTGTACTTTCCTAACAAGAGTACCAAATTCATAACATACATGATCCTTTTGAGCAAGGAATACAACCCATGTGTACCTAGAATAATCATCCACCACCACAAAAACATAACTTTTACCCCCTAAGCTAATGGTTCTCATGGGACCAAACAAGTCAATATGCAATAATTCAAGTGGTCTAGATGTAGAGATAGTGTGTGTAGGTTTAAAGGAACTTTTAACCTGTTTTCCCAGCTGACATGCTCTACATGTGGTTTCTTTTTCATATTTGAGCATTGGCAGTCCTCTCACCAACACCTTTTTGGACAGATTTGAAATAAGATCCAAATTTGCATGACCAAGTCTTCTGTGCCACAGAGTTGGGGTTTCTGTTCTAGCACTTAGACACTTGAAATCAGGATTAGCCACAACATTTAGGTTGATAGAGCATATGTTACCTTTTCGCTTCCCAACAAAAACCACTTGGTTTCTGTTAGTGACCAAGCATCTAGATGCTTCAAATATAATTTTGTATCCTTTATCACATAATTGACTGATGCTTAGCAAGTTATATTTGAGGTTGTCAACCAGTTAAACATGCTCAATAGCAGGACAAGAATTAATATCACCGAAACCAAGGATTTTACCTTTTGACATATCACCAAAAGTTACATTACCTCGGTCCTTTTCAGTAAGGGATGAGAACATGGAAGAGTCCCTTGTCATGTGCCTTGAACAACCACTGTCTAAGATCCACTCATCCCTGTTTTCCTATCAGCATGATCAAGTTTTAGGTACCCAAACTAGTTTGGGTCCTTCAGGGTTAGGCTTGGTTCCTTTCGGAACCCACACATACTTTACTTGACACTTGCGTTTCTTGAACCAACAAGACCTAATGCCATGACCAACTCTACCATAGAAATGACAGGTAATATGTGGTGCTTCAGAATGATGTGAGTGCATATGCATCTTCATCCTTGATCTATATGGTTGACTAGACCCAGCCTTAACAAATTTCATCGGTGGATTTGGTTTGTGAAAAACCACGTGGTTTGTAGAGCTTGGTTTGTTAAAAACCATGTGAGTAGCACCTATTCCTTCTTTCTGCACTGAATGTCTTTGCTGTCCTAGCACAAGATTTAAACTATCTGTTCCTTTAGTGAATTTCTCACGAGAACACTTTAGATCTTCAACACTCCTATTTAACATATCATTTTCTTTCAGCAATTTTTCACAAGTAGCAATGTTGCAAGCAATTTTCTTTTCAAGTTCATCATGAGCATTTTGGATAGCAAATTTATCAACTTTCAAAGTTTCACAAGATTTCAGAGCTTCGGTGTGAGCAAGATTAAGCTTTTCATATGCATTTCTTTATGAGCTTCAGCATCATATTCAAGAATCTCAATTCTTTTCTTGTATGCACTATTCTTTTTAAGTACTTGCTTATACTTATCATGCAATTCACCAAAAGCATCTTGTAATTCATCAAAAGTAAAGTCAGGAGCATCAAATACCTCAGATTCTTCTTGAGCCATCAGACAAAGGTTCACAGCTTCTTCTATTTCAGAATCCGAGTCATCCCAAGCGACCATAACCCTCTTCCCTTTGGTTTTTGAAGAGTCATATCTGTTCTTCTTCTGATGTGGACATTCAGCTTTAATGTGACCAGGTCGGTTGCAGCCAAAACAGATTAGAGGATCTTTCTTTGGTTCTTCAAACTTCACTCCTCTAGGACTTCTACTCTTTTGCTGCTTTTTCATCTTGAGATATCTTACAACCCTTTTGGAAAGAAGTTCCACATCAGAGTCACTGTCTTCATCACCAGATTCATGGGATTTTAAGGCCAGGTTCTTCTTCTTTGGTTCCTTGGTTTCAAACTTAGAACCATGCACTATAAGTTTGCCAATCAGCTCATCATAGGTGACAGTGTTCAATTTCTTAGCTTCTTCTATGGCAGTAACCTTGGGCTCCCACTCCTTAGGTAGAGACCTAAGTACCTTTGCAACCTTCTCTCTGTGTGTGATAACCTTCCCAAGAGTTGTAAGGCTGTTGCACATAATTGTGAAGCGAGTATCCATCTCCTGTATAGTTTCACCAGAAACCATCTGAAACAGTTCATAGTCCTTCATAAGACGATTGAGCCTTGACTCCTTCACTTGGTTTGTGCCTTCATGAGTGACACACAGAAGTCTCCAGATCTCATAGGCAGTTTCACAAGAATTGACTCTTTGAAACTCACACTCACTTATTCCACAAAGAAGGACATTCTTGGCTCGAGCATCAAGCTTAGCCTTTTTGAGCTCCTCTTCTGACCAGAACTACATGTCCCTCAGTGGTCTGGTATAAGGATGCTGGACTATGTTCCACATCTCCAAAACTTTGCCTTCAAGGAAGATCTTCATCCTGAACTTCCAGTAATCAATGTTTGCACCATCAAAGTGGGGTCTTTGTTGATGCTATTTCCCTCATAAGCCATGATCTTTGCCTTTGGATGTTACTCCTTTATACTGAGGACGTGGCTCCGCTACCGATTGTTAGTCCGAATAGGCCTGAGAGGGGGGGGTGAATCAGGCTACCCTTCAATCGAGGTTGGTTTGTGAGTTGGTTTCTATGGAATCACTTCGGTTTCTGAGGAACTAAGTGGTTTCTTCACGAACAACAAACACACAGAACAAATCAGTGTAAAATGCACAAAGGTGGAGAGAACAGAAGAGAGAAAGGATGACACAGTGATTTATAGTGGTTCCCCCTCACCAGGTATCTCCACTACTTAAAGGCCCTTCCTTTAGGATTTTAGAAACTCTCACTATCTTAGGCTTTTGCGGGATCAGCCTTAACCGATTACAGAAACCAAGCTTTTGCAGGCTAAGCTCAAACCTTTACAAGTTTTTCCCAGGCTAAACTCTAACCTTTACTCAAATCAAAATTCTGATTTGAGGACCCAACAATACTACACTAGTCTTGCCTAAATACTCTACCCATTGTAAGGACTTGGAGAACAAGATTAAGCACAAATTCAAAGTTCTCAAGAACAGCAAGAACACAGCAGGTATAAGCTCAAGAATCAACTCAATAGCACGTTTTCAAATGGCTGGGTTGAGGAAGAAAGATATGCAATGGCCTTCCTTATATAGTGCTTGAGTTGGTGGGGGTAGGTGAGATATTTTTCTCTTCCTCCAACGGCTACAATCTCCCATGAATCTCCAGATCAGACCTTGATGCTCTACAGGATGCTGCTGCTTCATTTTGAGCAAGTCCACTCTCCATTTGCCTTCATTATACAAAGACTTTCCATTTTTGGCAATTCGGACCACAAAGTTGGACCACATGGTCCCCTTCACATAATTGATCAAAGAGAGGTGAGAGATAAGGGTTGAAGTCTTCTCTCTAGTGTTGGACCATTTTCTCTGCCCGTTGGAGTAGTTGGGAGTTGGCCTTAATTGCTGTATGGACCATTGGGACCACTTGGCCACTTGCAGCTGGGACCATGATGTTATCAGACAGGTGTGGTTTCTTCTGAAACCAAACTGAAAACCAAGCTGCGAGAAAACTCAACACAAGTATATATGACAAACATCTAATCCAGTTTGTTAGTCATCAAAATCATAATATATCAACACACTAAACATGGTTAATTATAGATTAACACTAATTAAAGTATTAGACCCATGTTTAGGCTAACAAATAGCAGGTTAGTTAATTTCCCATACGAATAAAAAAAAAAACAAAACCTTTAACGATTTTAAAACATTTCCACCATACCTTTCCCACACCAACATCACAAAGTCCACACAAAAATAGAAGACATCCCAGAAAGACATCATAACGTTTGATGCACATCCAGTATAGTAAAAAGGACAGGAAAAATAAATCTGGGGTTACAACACGCCTTAATTCCCTCAATTCCGGAAATAAAAGATTTGGATTGATCACGGTTCCCTCCTATCAACACAAGAGTAGATAACATAGTAATCTTAAAAAAAAAAGAGTGAAGGTAATATTGATTATAAGATCTAGGTTTCGCCAATTTGGGGGAAAACAGGGATAACGAAGGCAAAACAAAACGGAAAGAGAACACAAACCAACCCCCAAAAGACCAAAACATTAAGTCGAACACATGCAATACATTCAACATTTCGAAATCAAACCCAGAAACTAGGGTTTTTAAAATTCGAGAAAAGAAAGCAGTGAATTAAAGCGAGAGAGACGGGCGATGAATATCGCCTGAACCATCGAAATGAATAACACCGGATGGGAAAATTGTTAGCTCAAAACCGCGCGGAATCAACAAGACGTTGAGAGAGAAGATATGCAGTTAAATCGCAAAGTCTGTGGAGGAAAGAAAAAGGAGTTAAGGAAAGATAGACAACTACATCATGCGTGGCAAACCTAAAGGCCAAACCGGCAACCCATACATAGACGACAACGTTTAGTAACAACATAAAAAGCTAAACACATTTCAGCGGGCAAGAAATAAAGAAATACCAACTTAGAAAAAAAAAAAGCAACTTGGTATTCCACCAATGCAATAAACTTAGAAAAAAAATAAGTCTAAGAAAATAATGATAATCAGAATTAAAAATGGAAAAAAAAAGAGGAAAGTGCCAAAAAAAGGAACTATTTACCCAATATATTTGTGTAAAATATTTGAAAAAATATTATACCATGTATAGAAAATTTTTAAAAATTTTTATAACGACATTGATTGTGAAAGGGGGTCAAAGTCTTAATTTAAATTATATATGATAAAAAATTCGAAAAAGAGATATTAAATAAAATATGACAATACTTGATCTATTAAAAACAAAAATATCTGAAGTAAACAATAAATAACTTCTAATTAGTCAAAATTAAAAAATTACAACAATCGTAAAATTAAATAAAAACATTAATAAATGATTTATTACACTTAAAGAATATCCATCAAGTCCAAAGGGAAAAAGAAAAGCACATTGAGCAGCAATAAATTCTCTGAAATAAATTTACAAAAAGGATCACAGCAGTACAAATAAAAAAGTAAACACATAATATATATGAATAAAAGAAAAATTTTTTATTGGAATAATTTACCAGTTTCATGAATTGGAGAATTTCGATATAAACGACCTTGAAGAAATGCTACAATGGTGGTCTTCAAGGAGAATCTTGATTGTGTCTTGCAGGTGATTTGACACAGTGATTCACTAACTACTAAACCACAATACACACCTTAATATGAACTAGCAATGTGTGTGTACAAATCAAACTAATTTACTTTGTTACAAATGTTGTAAATAAATTATGGTGAATGTCATTGTTATCATACAGTAAAACTCGTTTTTACCGTACCTGAATTTACCCCCGGTAAATATTTTACCCCTCAACCTAACATCCAATTGGATTCATCCCTTTGGCCATTTACTCACCATAATTCCCTTTGTCCTAATCTTAATACCATCTTCATTTACCTAATATCCTCTTGATTTTATCTTAATAAATTAATCATTCTCATTTGTTTTTATCATCCCATTTTCACCTATAAATACCCCCTTCATTTCCATACACGCTTACACCTTTGATCACCATAAACTCACTTTCTCCAAATTTCCAAACACATCTCTTTTCCTTTCTCCATCATTAATATAATTATCCTCCATTTCCATTATTATTAAAGTTTTATTATTTCCCACAAAGTTGTATTATTACCTTGATCAAGTTTGATCAAGTTTGTATTATTCCATCAAATAGTGAAAATCTCCCTCAATTTTATAACACGTTATCAGCACGAGTCTCTACCTTATCAAGATAATCATTTCTAAACCTTTTCTTATTACTACTTTAATCATTTTCTATTATACATATATAGTATTTATATAGCTGAAAGATTTATCGAGTAAGCGTATATACTATATGATTTCTATTATTATTTCTCTTTATATTTGTTTTATATTTTGTTATTATTTCTTTACTGTTATAATGGCAAACCTTGCAAAGCTTGAGTTTGAGGCCCTAGATATTTCCGAAAGAAATTATCTATCATGGAGACTAGATGCAGAAATGCATTTAGATGCTCAGGGCCTGGGAGATACCATAAAATCTCCTCAAGATAAGGGAAAAGTCGTATCTACTCAAGATAAAGAAGGGACTAGTCAAGAAAAGGCAAAATATGTATCTAGTCAAGATAAGGCAAAAGCCATGATCTTTCTCCGTCATCATTTACACGACAGTCCAAAGACGGAATACCTTACTATCAAAGATCCTGCAGATCTTTGGAAGAATTTGAAAGAAAGGTATGATCACCTGAAGATGGTCATACTCCCAAAAGCTCGTTACGAGTGGATGCATCTGAGGCTGCAAGATTTTAAATCTGTGCATGAATATAATTCAGCTATGTTTCAAATAAGTTCTCAGACGAAACTATGTGGGGAAAACATTATTGATGCTGATATGTTAGAAAAAAAACATTCTCTACTTTCCATGCATCAAATGTGCTCCTGCAGCAGCAATATCGTGAGAAGGGTTTCACAAAATATTCTGATTTAATTTCTTGCCTCCTGGTAGTTGAACAAAATAACGAGCTATTGATGAAAAATCATGAGTCTCGTCCACTGCTTCTGCTCCATTCCCAGAAGCGAATGCAGCAGTACATGATAATCCCGGTCGTGGCCGTGGAAAAGGTCGTGGCCGGGGACGTGGGCGTGGACGTGGAAGGAACAATTGTAATTACTGTGACCGCAATATTGGCAAGGCTAAAGGAAAACATGCCAATGATGCCAAATATAATGATAAGAAAAATCATGAGTCAGTCTGCTACCGATGTGCCATGACAGGTCATTGGTCACGGACATGTCGTACTGCGAAGCACTTGGTAGAACTTTACCAATCATCTTTGATAGGAAAAAATAACGTTGCTGAAATAAATTTTGTTCAAGATGATGACCAAGATGCTGCCTTCCACTCTGACTCATATTTCGATGATTATCTTGCTGATCCAGAAGAAGCAAGTAAGAAAATGAAGTAAGAATAATCTTGTTGTCTATTTCCTTGTATTTTATATTTATGTTCTTATCTGTTGTTTGTTTATTTCTATTAATGTTCTTAATGTTCTTTTAATTTGGAATAAATTTCAGTTCAATATTACTTTCTTATGCATCTTTTATTTTCTTTTATGAAGATATGAACATTCAACTATATGGTTCCAAGAACAATGACTCAGATATTTGTCTAGCAGACAGTGCAACTACTCATCCCGTATTTAATAAACGAAAATATTTCTTTACTTTGAAATTTGAAAAGGCATATGTTAGTACAATCTCTAGTAGTACAAAAATAATTGAAGGCTCCGGAAGAGCTCAAATTCTACTACCAAAGAGAACAAAAATAATCATCCAAAATGCTTTGTTCTCTTCAAAGTCTCAAAGAAATCTGTTGAGTTTTAAGGATATCCGTTTAAATGGATATCATATTGAGACTATGAATGAAAGAGATGCTGAATATCTCTATATTACAAAAAATTACCACTGCAGGTAACAAACAAATTGTGAAAAAATTACATGTATTATCTTCTGGATTGTACTACACAAATATTCGAGTCATTGAAAATTATTATACCCAGCCAGAAGTTGGCACCAGCCTGAAGCTGACTAATGAGTTGAAAGTTTGGCATGAACGGTTGGGCCATCCGGGATCAATAATGATGCGCCGAATTATTGAAAATTAATTTGGTCATCCATTGAAAAACCAGAAGATTTTTCAATCTAATGAATTTTCATGTGCTGCTTGTTCACAAGGAAAATTAATTATCCAACCTTCATATGATAAGGTTGGTTCTGAATCACCAGTATTTTTAGAAAGAATTCAGGGAGATATTTGTGGACCTCTACATCCACCATGTGGACCATTTAGATATTTTATGGTTTTAATTGATGCATCAACTAGATGGTCCCATGTGTGCCTGTTGTCCTCATGCAATTTGGCATTTGTGCGCTTATTATCATAATTGATCAAATTGCGGGCACACTTCCCTGATCATGCAATTAAGACTATACGTCTTGATAATGCTGCTGAATTCGCCTCTAAGGCGTTTAATGACTATTGTATGTCAATTGGAATTGTGGTTGAACATCCTGTAGCTCATGTTCATACCCAAAACGGTCTAGCAAAATCGTTGATTAAACTCCTTCAGTTGATTGCGAGGCCATTATTGATGAGATGCAAACTCCCCGTTACTGCTTGGGGACATGCTATTTTGCATGCAGCAACACTTGTGCACATCAGGCCAACAAGCTATCATAAGCTCTCCCCCATTCAATTAGTTTCATGGTCACGAACATAATATCTCCCATCTTCGGACCTTTGGTTGTGCAGTATATGTGCCAATTGCTCCACCACAGCGAACTAAAATGGGTCCTTAAAGAAGATTGGGAATATATGTTGGATATGAATCTCCATCAACTATAAAATATTTGGAACCAACAACTAGAGATTTATTTACAGCAAGATTTGCTGACTGTCATTTTGATGAAAATGTTTATCCAACATTAGGGGAAGTAAAAAAACAGCTGGATAAAGAAATTAAAAGGAATGCTATATCATTATCAAGCCTTGATTCTCGAACAAATCAGTGTGAACTTGAAGTTCAAAAGATAATTCATTTGCAAAATATAGCAAATCAATTGCCAGACGCTTTTACTGATATCAATAGAGTGACCAAATCTCATGTACCAGCTGCAAATGCTCCTGCTAGAATTGATGTCCTCGAAGGAAAAATAAAGATTGCAAATGAATCTAAAGCACGCCAGAAGCGTGGCAGACCACTCGGTTCTAAAGATAAAAATCCTCGACAGAGAAAAGGAGCAAAGATACAAGATAGCCCCAACGAGGTAATAAAACCTCCTGCAGAGGTTCAAATTGATAATCCTCTAGAAGAGGATCCTGACATAAATTTTAATGTTCCAGAAATAACTCAGGTACCTGAAATAAGTCAAAATGATGAGATCTCAATCAACTATATTATGTTAGGAACAAGATGGAACCGATGTGAAATAATCGTCGACGAAATTTTTGCATATAATGTAGCGCTAAATATTATGGAAGGAAATGAGGATCATGAGCCTAAATCAATTGATGAATGCCGGCAAAGAAATGATTGGCCAAAATGGAGGGACGCAATTTAGGCTGAGTTAGACTCGCTCATGAAGCGAGAAGTTTTTGGGCCTGTAGTTCCAACACCTGATGGTGTAAAACCGGTCGGTTACAAATGGGTATTTGTGCGAAAAAGAAATGAGAAAAATGAAATAGTGAGATATAAAGCACGGCTTGTCGCACAAGGTTTTACCCAACGACCTAGTATTGATTATGAGGAGACATACTCCCCTGTGGTGGATGCAACAACTTTTCGGTATCTAATTAGTTTGGCAGTACATGAAAAATTAGAAATGCGTCTAATGGATGTTGTTACAGCCTATCTCTATGGACATATAAGCCATGATATATACATGAGAGTCCCTGAAGGACTCAAGTTGCCCGAAGCAACTAATTCCTGGGATATATACTCAATTAAATTGAAAAGATCTTTATATGGCTTGAAGCAATCTGGACGTATGTGGTATAATCGTCTCAGTGAATACTTGGTAAAAGAAGGTTTCAAAAATAATTCCATATGTCTATGTGTTTTTATTAAAATGTCTATACAAGAATATGTCATCATTGCTGTCTATGTTGATGATTTAAATATTATTGGAACTCCTGAAGAAGTTTCCAAAGCCGTGCATTGTTTAAAGAAAGAATTTGAAATGAAAGACCTTGGAAAGACAAAACTCTGTCTAGGTCTTCAAATTGCACATTTAGAAAATGGGATCTTTGTCCATCAGACACATTATACTGAGAAGGTTTTGAAAAGATTTTATATGGACAAAGTGCATCCAACTAGTACCCCGATGGTTGTGAGGTCGCTTGATCAAAAGAAAGATATTTTTAGACCTCGAGAAGATAATGAAGAAATTCTTGGTCCGGAAGTACCATATCTCAGCGCGATTGGAGCTTTAATGTATCTTGCTACTAATACAAGACCTGATATATCTTTTGCTATTAGTTTACTAGCAAGATATAGTTCTGCCCCAACTCGCAGACATTGGAATGGGATAAAACAATTTTTTTGATATCTTCAGGGTACAATGGATATGGGATTATTTTATTCATCCGAGTCCAAACCCGATCTAATTGGTTATGCAGAAGCAGGTTATTTGTCTGATCCACACAAGGCTCGGTCACAAACAGTCTACTTGTTTACTTATGGAGGAACTGCTATATCGCGGCGATCCACAAAGCGAAGTATTGTTGCCACCTCTTCAAATAATGCAGAAATTGTAGCCATACATAAAGCTAGTTGAGAGTGTGTTTGGCTAAGATCAATGACACAACATATTCGAGATTCTTGCGGATTGGATAGTGGGAAAGACGTTCCAACAATCATTTATGAAGATAATGCTGCCTGCATTGCCCAATTGGAGGAAGGATACATCAAAGGCGACCGGACAAAGAACATATCACAAAAAAAAAAATTTCACTCATGATCTCCAAAAGAATGGTGATATTTGTGTTCAACAGATTCGCTCAAGTGACAATTTGGCAGACCTATTTACAAAATCACTGCCTACTTCAGTTTTTGAGAAGTTGATAAGGAAGATTGGCATGCGACGATTTCGTGACATCAAGGGAGGCCAAAATGAGGGGGAGTAGAATACGCACTGCACTCTTTTTTCCTTCACCAAGTTTTTATCCCACTGGGTTTTTCTTTGTAAGGTTTTTAACGTGGCAGTTCTTCTAAAGCGTATTCTACCCAAAGTGCAATGACATTCAAGGGGGAGTGTTGTAAATAAATTATGGTGAATGTCATTGTTATCATACAGTAAAACTCGTTTTTACCGTACCTAAATTTACCCCCAGTAAATATTTTACCCCTCAACCTAACATCCAATTAGATTCATCCCTTTGGCCATTTACTCACCATAATTCCCTTTGTCCTAATCTTAATACCATCTTCCTTTACCTAATATCCTTTTGATTTTATCTTATTAAATTAATCATTCTCATTTGTTTTTATCGTCCCATTTTCACCTATAAATACCCCGTTCATTTCCATACACACTTACATCTTTGATCACCATAAACTCACTCTCTCCAAATTCTCATACACATCTCTTTTCATTTCTCCATCATTAATATAATTATCCTCCATTTCCATTATTATTAAAGTTTATTATTTCCCACAAAGTTGTATTATTATCTTGATCAAGTTTAATCAAGTTTGTATTATTCCATCAAATAGTAAAAATCTCCCTCAATTTTATAACAACAAAATATTTTTAAAAATACAAATTTCGTGCTTAAAAAAATCGAGTTTTGTTTTTCATACATAGCAAAGTGTCTACTTAATCATTTTAAATACAAAAAAGAAATAAATTAAAGATTAAATTATTTAAAAATAGAATAGAAAATCGGAATATCCGTGTGTAACACGGTATGTATCAAAAGGCACCTGAACCCGTGTGTAACACGGGTAGTTGCCTAGTTCGACTTAAAATCGAGTTCGAGTCCTCGTGCATGCAGAAAATTCTCATTGGGAGACTCGCCCATCATACCCAGGTGCGACCCGAGTCGAATCCGGATTAGTCGGGGCAAAACTCCAGATACTGGGTGGGAAACCAAAAAAACAAAAAATAAAAAATAAAAAACATTCATTACTTATTGCAATCCACACATAAGGATAAGGAGGCAAGGACAAACAAACAAAAGATGTGGAACCAAATTCAAATGACAAACAGAAGAAATGAAATCCCAATCTATCCAGTAAACTATTCCCTCGTTTATACATACTAGTTCACTACCCGTGGATTCCACGGGCTTGGTTAGTATTTTTTTAATAAAATATATTTTATTTATAAATTTTAAATTTTTTTATATTATTGTATAGTTTAAAATTATTTTAACAGTATACGCATTAAACTTGCTGCTCAACCAATCTGAAAGAAAAAAAAGAATTGAAACTAATGGCCATATAAAATATTAAGTAAGGTCATGTTTTTCCAATTGCATACCTGTATTAATTTATTCAATTTTCAGGTCAAATTTATATTTATGTATCGTCAATTTAATATTTTCTGATTTAGAATTATTTAAATTTAATTAATATTCTAAAATCAAGCTCGCTAATGGCCGTATAAAATATTAAGTGGTATATTTTAAAAAAATGAATAGAATTCTAGGAAATAAAATTCTTAAAACTAATACTACTCGTGGATTACACGGACATGGTTAGTCTTTTAAAAGTATACACATAAAACTTATTTAGGAAAAATCTTGGTTAGTATAAATTTTTAATATTTTTCAATAACATTTTTAATAAGTATACTATTTTTTTAAAACATATTGTTTTTTAAATTTGTATCCCGTTTCTTAAAAAAGAAATTATTCATTCTTTAAGCCAATATTTCCAAAATTTTTCTCCACAAACACAACAACTGAATAATTTTTTGTATTCACTTTCAGTGGGTAACAACTTTTTGCTACTAATTTTTTATATTAATTTATGTTATAAAATAATTTTTTTTAATATAAATAGATTATAGTTTTCAGAAACACTTTATTTTTAAAACATTTTTTACTCTTATTGATTCTCTTTTTTTATGGGTTTTTTTGTCCACTAATATATTAATTATTTTTATGCATCAATCTTCCTCTTTGTTTTTTTTTTTGAATTTTTTTCAAGTTTAATTCTTTTTTTTAATAAAAATATTTCTTATAATTGAACCTTTTCCTTTATATATATATATTTTTTGTGTTGTTCTATTTTTTCCCATTCTAAATATTTTTTGTTAAAAATATTATTTAATGAGATTATATTTTTAAAAATTTTTATGTTCCATATTAATTATTTTTTGATGCTGTATATTATTATTTAAACTAATGGTTTCCGATTTTTTCCCTTTTTTGGTTTTTTTTTCTTTATAATTTTTTGAACCTATGTTTTCTACTTTTTAAAAAATTTGTTTTTTTATTTCGGTTTTTGTTCTTTTAAAATGAATGTTTTATATAAATTTAGTTTTTTCTCTAATATTACTTTAGGCTATGTTTTATAGTTTTTTTAATGTATATAACATTCATTTTTGAATAGTATTTTGTGTTTTATATTTTTTTCATATTTTTTTTTGTTTGTCCAAATATTACGTTTTTATTTTTAAAAATAAGCTAGTATAATTTTTCTATATTTGAAAGTATTCTTAAATTAATTAGTTTTATAGTGTTTGAAGAAAAAAATTCATTATATAATAAGATAATTGAGAAATGGAATGAGAAATCTCTTATTTCTGTCTTAACCAAAAATTTCATGGTACACAATATTTTTCATGATATTTTTTTCAGTACATTCATTATCATCCACCAATATGCGTAATCCTTCTCTGCTTGTTACGCGTGAAACAGCAACATACAGTTGACCATGTGTGAAAACTTGTTTCGGAAGATATAACCCAACACTTTTTAGTGACTGACCTTGGCTTTTATTTATCGTCATAGCATAACATATTGCAAGTGGGAATTGTCTTCTTTTCAGCTTGAATAGCCATTTTGTGTCTGTATCTTTTTTTGCATAAAAACATTAGTCACCTCATATCCCATGTAAACAGAAACTAAATTAAATCTAGCAATTTGAACTACCACGTCATTTTGCATACAAATGCCAAATAAATGCATCATTACCATAATAGGTAAAAACAATTCTCCTAACTATCAAGATGAATAATTTTTTGCTTTTTGTTTTTCCTATCATTTTGTAATGGATTTGATTCTTCTCGAATTGAAATTGTAGAGCATGTCTCTTTGTCTCCACCTTCTTGGCAACTTTTGTTTGTATTGAATCCCTCCTCTTGTTTCACTTGATGTACCTATTTAGAAATTGAGAGAAGAATTAATAATTTAATTTACGAATAAAAAACTAACAATTAATTTTTAATAACACCAAAAAAAACTTACAATGGTATTGTCTGGTAAAGAGATTCTTGAAGATCCCAAACTGCAATTTATTATAGTTAATGTATGATTAAAATAATAAATTTAAAAATTAAGTGAATATTCAAACCTTTCTAATTTCTGTTTCACTTCTGGTATATCCAAATTAATATAGAATTTCGTGGCATTAGTTGATGATAAAGTATAGGACCCTGCATTCAAAAAATTAATAGGTAAAAAATATAAGTAGAAAAATAGTTTAAAACAATTTATTCTTAAAGAAAAAATTAAAAAGAGAAACATACTCTGAAACATTTTGCACAATAAAGATGTAAAAATCACAACATAAGGACCAGTTTCATCATTTAAGAATTTCTCAGAAAACATTTCTGCTTGAACTCCCCACAAAGTAACTTGATACTTATCATTCCTGAAATGTGATTAACAAAAAAATGTTTAAAATAATATTTAAAAGAAAATAAAGTCAAAGAAAATGACAAACTATCTTACTCTGAAATTATGATTTCAGCGGAACGCTTCTTTAGTGTTCCATTGGTTGATGCTATTAATTCCAAAGAACCGAGAGAGACCAATATACCAACAACATCTTAATAAAAAATGGAAGGAAAAAATTAGAGCCAAATAAAATTTTAGAAATGAATAGTTAAAAAAAGATATAATCAAACCTGATAAGTAAAGAGTCTTGTTGCATCTTTCTATAATTATATTTTGGTCAACAAAATCAAACAAATGCATAGGGATATTTGTCATTTCCCCTTTTACTTGTTCAATTTTTGTTGTCCAAAAAAACTGAAGTTTATATTGGTGCTTTACAGGCCGGTATTGGTTGGTTTCTTTGACCACCTTGAAATTTGAGATTTTGTAAACCAACCCCTCACGCAATTTGGCCCGAAAATGTTGTATAAAGATTTTCTTTATTACAGCATGTATCAATGAACCCTGGAAACACAAAAAAATGAAAAAGAAAAAGAAATGGAGAAAAATGTTATAAAAAATATTAATATAAATAAATCAGATTTATTTATTAAAAAAACACAATGCAAAAAAAAGTAAATTAATTTTTAAGTGGCATGTAATATTTTTTATTTTAATACTTACACTACTTAATATTTAATTTTTAATATCAAATAAAATCTCATATATTCTAGAAAAATTAGAAAACTATCACAATGGAAGGAAAAAATATATTATAAACCTGAAAAAAACACAATGCCAAAAAAAATAAAATAGGAAAATAATGAACAAATCTGGAATATTTAAAAAAACGAACACAATGCCAAAAAAATTAAAGCATGAAAGTAATAAATAATTATGGAAAATTTGTAACAAAAAAACAATAAAATGAAAAAAAAGAGAGAAAATATTATATTATTTTGAAAAAAAAATACAACGATAGGTAATATTACCACGATTTTGTTTTTGAAAATATTCAACAAAATTAAAAAAAAATAATGCCAAAGAATAGAAATATAACATAATATTCTGGGAAAAAACTAACACAATGTATAACAAATAAGAAAATAATATTTAATTCAAGTAAATTGACAAAAATTAAACTAATGCAACGTAAAAGAAAAAAAAATTAAATTCTAGAAAATTAAAAAAAACCAACACAATACCAAGAAATTGGAAAATAATATATAATACTGGAAAAAAACAAATGTAATGGAAGGGGAAAAAATATATATTATAAATGAGGAAAAAGAAATAAAATACAATCAAAAAATATAAAAATGTAAATAATACTGGAAAATTTAAAAAGGCTAATACAATGTAAAGGAAATATAATAAAAATAAAAGAAAATAAAAAAATCCAATGGAAATTAATATTGCCGTCATTTTTTTAATAAAAATTTCGTGAAAATTAAATAATAATGGAAAAAATAAAAACATATAAGCATACCATTGAATCAATTAGAACCAAATCTAAACTGATAAGAAGATTTTGTAATTTGGTATTCAAAGACTCCCACATCCTTGAAACCCTAACTTGAATTGTCCATGAATCCTTGTTAGGGGTCAATTCATCCAATGTATGAATATTCATTCTCCTGAAAAAATAATATATTATACAAATTTAAATATACAATTAAAGTGTAACACAAAAAAATATTTTCTTTTATATAAATTCTTAAAAATATTACTACTTACTAAAATTCATAGAAACTGAAAAACAGAAAACTAACACAGGAAAATAATATTTAATTCAAGGAAATTGGAAGAAATTAACACAATGCCAAAAAAATGGAAAAAAATATAGAATACTGGATAATTTTTAAAAACTAATGCAATGTAAAAAAAAAAATAGGAAAAAATATTAAATTCAAGGAAATTAAAAAAAACCAACATAATGCCAAAAAACTGGAAAATAATATAAAATACTGGTAAAAAAAACTAATGCAATGGAAGGGAAAAATAATGGATTAGAAATGAGGGGGAAAAAAAATACAATACAAATAGAAAATATAAAAATGAAATTAAAATTTTCACAGACATAAATACTTAAAAATCAAAGTAGAATTGAAAAGAAACTGAAAAGAAACTGTAAAACACAGAAACTGTATCCGAATTTCATTGTAATGACATCTGGATTTTCTCTGTGTGTTTTCAATTTTTTGTTTCCCAAAAGAAACCATAAGAGACACACAAAATTTTAAAACAAAATAGACAAAATAGAATTGTAAAGAAACTGTAAAACATAGGAACTGTATCCGGATTTCATTGTACTGACATTCAGATTTCTCAGTGTGTTTTCATTTCTTTGTTTCTGAAAAGAAACTGTATGAGCAGAAACTTAATGTACAAAAAAGAATTGTAAAGAAACTGTAAAACACAAAAACTGTATCCGTACATCAATGTACTAACATCCGAATTTCTCTGTGTGATTACACTTTTTTGTTTCTTTAAAGAAATTGTATTAGATACAGGAACTTAAAAACCAAAATAGTACTGTATAGAGAACAAAAAAAAAAAAGAGAATAAGATTAGTACCTACTGCAAGCTAAAAAAGTAGGAAAATAGAGAAGAATAAATGGAGAGGAAACAGTATCAAAAACAAAACCTGTACCTGTATTTATAAATATTTAGAGATAAGGGTTTAACAATTATCAATTAAATTTATTTGTTAAAAAATCGGAACAAAATAAATGGGCTAAAGTTTTTTTTAATCTGATCTCATGGAGAGTTTAACTTTTTTTAATCTGATCCTGGAGGGTTTAACTTCTTTTTAATCTAATCTCAGTATCTTTTAAACGGTAAAAATTTAGTTTAGGATGAGTTGTTTCGGAACAAAATCAATGAGTTAAAGGTTTTACCTTAACTCATCTTGCTAAAAGTGTAGTATAATTAGGATTTATCATGAAAAAAAAATCTGATGGTGGAGAGTACTAATCTTGCTAAAAAAAACCGTACAAAATTAGCTTTGGATGAATTAGGACTGTATCATTAAAAAAAAATTCTATGGTGGAGAGTACTAATCTTGCTAAAAAAACCGTACAAATTTAGCTTTGGATGAATTGCTTTACTAATTTATTTTCAAAATTGCTAATCATGGAGGTTTTTTTTTTGTATCATTTCTTTGATTTGAATCGGTTTTAAATGAATGAGTTAAAGGTCTTTTTATTCTGAACATGGATTGTTTACGTTTTTTTTACTAGTCAATAAGTTGGTTTTTACCCATACTCTGATTGGGATAATTATGAATATTTTTCTTTAAAAAATCGGAACAAAATGAATGAGTAACTCATCTGGCTAAAATTGTAGTATAATTAGGATTGTATCATGAAAAAAAAAATCTGATGGTAGAGAGTACTAATCTTGCTAAAAAAAACCGTACAAAATTAGCTTTGGATGAATTATCTGGCTAAAAGTGTAGTATAATTAGGACTGCATCATTAAAAAAAAATCTGATTGTGGAGAGTACTAATCTTGCTAAAAAATCTGATCGTGTATAACTAGGTTTCTTGCTAAAAAAATCTGATCGTGTATAATTAGGTTTTTCCTTAACTCTAATTGGGATAATTATAATGAAAATAAGGGCCAATCAAACAACACTTAGAACCCTCCACATGGCAAAAAACAAAGACCTCAAAACCTACACATGACAAAAAAGCAAGACTCTAAAAATCCTATGTGTCAAAACCTGGTGAGGGATTCAGCTTTTAATATATATAATAGATAATAGATACCATAATGTGCTATACTATTTACATCATTACGGACATAAAAAAAAAAAACAGTACTGTAATTACCTTAAGGTGGATTACTAAGCACAAGCCCTCACTAGTATAATTTTAGATTCCTGTATATGTTACGCATTAAGACTATGATATATTATTAATACTCTAATTTATTTTTTTTGGAATAAGAATGAGAAAGAACAGCGCAGCAGCCTAGCTGCCATTCAAGTCCCGTAGGACAGTACCCAGACTAGGGGTGAGGCCCGGATCCAAGCTGACTAAAAAGACCAATGTTTGAACCAATATTTATTAATTTTGGTCAAGTCCAAACCAAAATTTTAAATTTTGGTTTGGACCGGTCAGGCCCAATATTTTAAAAAATTTGGATTTGGTCAGCCTCAAAGAAATTTGGGCAGTCCAAAGATCCAATTGGATCTGGACTAAAAAATAAATGAGCCCATTATATAACTTCCAATTCCAACCAACCCAACCCAATTGCAACCAACCCAGCATTAAAAAAACTCATTTTATTAATTATTATTACACTTTCAATTCCAAGTCATTTTATTAAGTATAGGGAATTTTGAAAGACCTCTAGTTAAATTTTATTCTTTAACAACTTCCCTCATCTTATCTCCCTTGCTAGCTATGGAATCCATTTATGGAGAGAATACTTTTTCTCTTGAGAGGTTACCTGCAAGGTTTAATTAAAACAAATATACAACAAAAATCTTCTTAAATGGGATGGAATAGTTATGTTGTACAAAATTTCGGATATTTCGGATAATAGCTGTCCAAACCAAAAAAAATTTTGGTTATTTTGTCTTTGGGTTTTTGGTCTTCGGACATTGGTTCGGACAGCCTGAGAAAAGTTTGGTCAGTCCAAAGACCAAACCAAAATTTATAATGACCAAACCAAATATCCAAACTCTCACCCGTCCCAGACAACCCACAGGTGCATGCACAAAATAAGACACACCTAAAAGCACAGAGAACCCAAGTTTAGCTAACCAATCTGCCAACAAATTACCCTCGCAGTACACATGTAGCACCTGAACCTCCCATGGCAAAAGCAGTAAATCCTGCACTGCCCGCAGCAACGACGAGCTACGTCGCGAACGAGGAGAAGAAGATGCCATCAAGTTCCGGACCGAATCCAAAGATGCAGAAATCAAATAATATGGAAAAGAAAAAGAAATGAAAGGGAGTCGGACTCTATTTCTAGTTGTACCCCATCTGAGAGAAATCTACCTCCACCTGCACCCGCCGATAGCCCAGATCATAAGCCATCCTCAACCCATAAAACATCCCCCACAGCTCAGCATTCAACACCGAACATGAGCCAAGGCTAGCTGTAAACATCCAAATTATGTTGACAGTCAAATATTTTCACCTTGCCAACTCCACACTATGTCCTTAAGGGCAGGCCTAACATCCTCCTCGCAGAACCTGGTGTACTCAAGAGTGTCGCCGGAGCTCTTGGAGAACCGGACCACCGCCAACTCCTCCGCCACCTCGAACACCTCTGCTGTCACTGCTAACTTCCCTTTCCTTCCCTCCACTTTCCCTTGCATTTTCACCTTAAATTCAGTGTCACTCACCACCGCCCTGAAATTCAACTTCTTTGCCACGGATTCCAGTTTTGCTAAGATTGCTGTGGCAGGACACTTTGAAGTGAACATTGAACCTCTTTTCTTCCTGGTCTCAAACAGGCTTGATAAATCAAACCCTGAAGACATTGATGAAATGAACTCAAAGGCATTGTAGAAAGGGGGTGAATGCTTTGACCCTGGTGATGACAGTACTCTTTCATCTCCATCTTTAGCAACTTTTTGATCACCATCATATGTTTGGGGCACAGGATCCTGAGGTAGACCCTTCTGAAGCCAAGGACTTCTCATTATCTGAGGGACTGCGAGTCTCTTCTCAGGATCAACAACAAGAAGCTTGGAGATCAACTTCTTGGCATCTAATGAAATCCAAGGAGGGAACTCATATTCCGCCTTGAATATCTTGACATACATCTTCATTAGATTATCATTTCGAAATGGCAGGTGCCCGGAGAGCAAAACGTAGAGAATAACCCCACAAGACCATATATCAGCTTTGGCACCATCATACCCTTTCTTCCTCAGAATTTCTGGTGCAACATATGCTGGGGTGCCACATTGAGTGTGTAGCAACCCATCATTCCAGTGCTGCTCCGGCAATGCCGAGAGCCCGAAATCGGACACTTTCAGGTCCCCATTCTCATCCAACAGCAGGTTTTCAGGCTTCAAATCACGATGAGAAACACCACGGCTGTGACAATAGTCAACAGCACTGATTAGCTGCTGGAAGTATTTTCTTGCCACATCTTCTTTCAATCTTCCCTTCACTACCTTGGCAAACAACTCGCCACCTTTGACATATTCCATCACAAAGAAGATCTTTGATTTTGTAGCCATCACTTCTTTCAACTCCACTATATTAGGGTGCTTCACAAGATGCATCACTGAGATTTCTCTCTTTATCTGCTCCATGAGTCCTTTCTTCTTCACTTGATCCTTGTGGATCACTTTGATGGCAACATACTCTTGGGTTACAAGATTATTTGCCTTGTAGACCTTTGCAAAAGTCCCTTGCCCCAACAACCTTCCCATCTCATACTTTCCCAGCAGAATACTTCTTTCTCCATTTCTCTCCATTTTCTGTGGTTCCACTTCCTCCATCCTAAAGAAAGAAAAACAAGCAGAATCTCCTACAACAAACCAATTTCAGGAGGAGTGAAGTATGTTCTTGCCATACACATGCACAAATGTAGGACAGGATTTCAAGACCAAAAGAAGAAGAAACGGTAATTAAGACTATGGATATAGGAGTTGAAAGAAGTAAGGGAATGGTTAAGGGCAGGAAGAATTTGGGAAGACCCATGTTGAAGCATTTTCCTGCTAGAAAAAGTTGCAGGACTAATGAGAAGCGGCTAGTAGATTGTCAAGTACCTATTGGAGAGCACGGGAATTGGGGCCCAGAAGCAAAGGTAACGTAGTGGGGACGAAGATATTGGGGGACAAAAATAATTGGCCAATGGGAGTTAGAAACTTAGGAGAGGTAGAGTGTAATGTGGACCAAACTAGTTTGTGAGCTTTTGTGGAATTGTTGCCACTTGTAAGATTCAAGTGAACCTTGCAGTCCAAGGCCAAGGGGTAATTCGAATCTGCCCAAAAAAGCATCAAATTCTGAGATTCTGACATTTAATACAATGGGCCAGGTATTCAAGATAGGCGCCATCCATACTTTCTTTTTAAAGAGAAGGACTAACAAATCTGCGTGCGCCACACACTGATCTTTTATTACATTACATGCTTTCTGATTAAAACCAAAGAGATGGGGTTATATTCTTCTATCACTATGTGCTGGTCACAGATTGTGTTAAGAATTGCGGGGGTTTTCCTTTTTAAGTGTTAATCAGTTTTGTTTCTTAGTCAGGTCATGGGTCTACATCCTAACTTGAATTATTACTATACGTCATGCTTCAATGAATCATTGATCTGAATAGTATTGTATATTCACTCCAAAACCTACCTGCGCAATAATTAAAGGTTAAATTATTCAGAACATGATTGCCAAAAGACTAATGCTTCAATAATTCAGTTCGGAGACAATGATGTTCTATTAAAATAAGCCGAATCAAAATATTATGAACTCCATATCTTTATTTCCAGAGCGGCATGATTTAAGGCAATCACAATGTGTCTCGTATATGATCCTCGCTACTCTCTCCATATACATTTCTATGGAACTTGGAGTTTATGGAGAATACAGTACATTTTACCACTGTAATTATTACTAATTGGTTCACCGACTTAGTTCATTTCGAACTCTTAGTTAATTTTATTTTGAGCCGGTCGGCCTATGAAAGAGTAAAACTCTCCTAATACTAATTTTCTCCATTCGCAAAACTCCAATTAGGACATTACTTAAAGGGATCAAATACCGATCAATTTGAACTAATAATAAGTTGGTTCTATAGATGATACAATAAAAATCAAAGATTTTTCTTTTGTCGAAAAAACCAAAGATTCGTAAGATTATGAAATTACTCTGGAGCATAACTTAAATGTTTAGGTTTAAGTTGCTCCATTAATGTTGTAAAGGAATCTTTATGATCAAAAGGGTTGGATTTTCATTGTATGGATTTCCTTCCTTGTTGAGAAGTTTCAACCCAACAAGCTAAGAGCTTTCATTGGAAGGAATGTGCAATAGTTATTTCACTTAATAGCTTTTAATCTTGATCCTTTAAATTGAACCAAAAAAATTTTTGATCCTTGAATAAGAACAAATTGTTGTAAAATAAGTGTTTAATTGTGTGATTGTATATGTTAATGAAGAAGAAGAGAAAAACAGGAGAAGGAGAAGCCTAAGAATTGAGCTCGTCTCTTCTATGTTATTTCTGAAAATATCTCAATACAATATATATAGACAGAGGAATAGGAAGGGGAGGTAGGTATCACAGTGTATAATGACATTCACATGTTTTATTTTATAACACTCCCCCTTGAATGTCATTGTGTATTGGGTAGAATACGCTTAGGGAGAACTGCCTCATTAAAAACCTTACCAAGAAAAAACCAGTGGGATAAAAACTTGGTGAAGAAAAAAAGAGTGCAGCGCGTATTCTACTCCTCATATTGGCCCCCCTTGATATCATGATGTCGTTGCATGTCAATCATCCTTGTAAACTTTTGGTGACATTTGGTGGTGTATGCCTTGTCCGATTACTTTTGACATATCTGTCCTTCAATTGGGCAATATGGGCAACATTATCTTCATAATTTGTTGTTGGAGCATCCTCCTTGCCCTCTTGCTTTTGTGGTCCCGATGATATAGCAATTTCACGTGTAATGTTGTAGTAGATGTCCGTCTGTGCTTAATGTGGATCAAATAAAGGACCTGCTTCTGCAAAACCAACTACATTCTCTTCGGGCTCACAGCATTAATATAATACCACATCCATTATAGCCCGAAGATAAGAGTACAGTCATATCTTGCCAATAGGCTTATGGCAAAAGCTCCAGGCTTCATGTTACTAGCAATATAAATTTCACTTTAATAGGGTACTTCAGGACCAAACATAGCACGGTATTTGGAAGCTTCTTCAGGAGTTCTAATAATATTTATATCACAATAATAGTATCTAAATCATAAACATAAGTAACAATAATAATAAGTGCAAATACATAGAGCATATACGCAAGAATAATTATACTACATATACTCAAATTTGGTTTAAACCATATAAAGATCAATTTTAGTTTAATTATGTATATTTCCAGGAATTAATTGCTTCAAGCAACTCGAATCCTTCAGGGATTCTCATGTATATGTCATGACTTATGGATCCATAGAAATAAGCTGTAATAGCATCCATTAGATGCATTTCTAATTCTTTTCATATAATGCCAGACTTATAAAAATAATTGTATTTCTCCTCACAATTAATACCAGGTCATTTGGGTAAAACTTTGTGCTGCAAACCGTGCTTTATGCGACAAGCCGTGCTTTCCCCCTTTTTCGCACAAACACCCATTTATAATCGACCGGTTTTATACCATTGTTGTATGGACTACAGGTTCGAAAAATTTCTCGCTTCACAAGCGAGTCCAACACAGCCTTAATTGCATTTCTCTATTTTGGCCAATCATTTCTGCGCCTACATTCATTAATAAATGTAGGTTCATGATCCTCATTTTATTTAGCGCTATTTTATAAATAAAACAAGTATTCCGTCGACGGTTATTTTACGTCGGTTCCATCTTATTCCTAACACTGAATAATTAATCGAGATCTCATCATTTTCATGTGTTTCTTCTGGAACTTTATCAATTGTGTCAGAAATCTTTTCTGGAGGATTTTCCTCTTCTTGAGGACTTTTAATGTGAACCTCTACTAGAGGTCTTATTTTCTCACTAGGGCCATCTTATCTCTTTGCTCCTTTTTCTTTATTGAGATTTTTTTCTTTTGGAACCGAGTATATTCTACGCTTCTGGCGTACTCTAGATTCATTTGCATACTTTAATTGTTCTTCAGTAACATCAATTTTGAGCAGGAGCATTTGCAGCTGGTATAAATGGTCACACTTTTTAAATAAATATGTCTGGCAATTGACTTACTTATATTTTGCAAATGAATCATCTTTTGAACTTCAGATTCACACAAATTTGTTTGAGGATCAAAAACTAGATATTGATATGTATTTCAATAAACTCTTGATCCAGCTGCATATTTTCTCCCCTTTATGTTTGGTGAACTCTTTCATCAAATTAATAACCAACATACCCAACATATATTCCCAGTCTTTTTTAAGGACCAATTTTACTATGCTATGGTGGGGCATTATACACTGTACAACCAATGGTCCGAAGATGGGAGATACTAGGTTCGTAACCATGAATCAATTAAATGGGGAGATCTTATGATAACTTGTTGGCTTGATGCACACAAGTGCTGCTGCATGTAGAATATTATTTTCTCAAAACAATAATATCTCATTAGCAATGGTCTTGCAATCAATTGGAAATATTTAATGAACAATTCACCTATATCCTTTTAGGTGTGAACATAAGCTACAGGATGTTCAACCATTATTTCCAACAATATACATTATCCATTGAAGAGATATACCAGCATTATCAAGACATATAGTCTTATAAAATAATTAGGGATGTGTACCCGCAATTGGCTAATCATAATAAGCGCGCAATATGCCAACTTGCGACTAATAAGCACACAATAGACCATCTAGTCGATGCATCAATTAAAACCATAAAATTACCTAGATGGTCAACATAGCGGATTTATTAGTCCGCGTACATGTACCTGAATTATTTCCAAAAACTTGCTAGTGATCTAGGCCAACCTCATCATAGGAATGCCGAACAATTAATTTGCTTTTTCGCAGCAAATAAACACATGGAAATTCATTGATTGTAAAAACTTCTGGTTTTCCAATGAATGACCAAATAATTCCGCACATCATTGATCCGGGATGGCCCAACCGGTCATGCTAAACAAGAAATCCATGAACCAACTTCAAGTTGGTGCCAGCTTCAGGCTGTTACATATTTACCAGCTTCTGGCTGGTGCATACTAGCTATAAATTACATATCTATTAGCCAACTTCTAGTTGGTCACAGCTTCGGGTTGTGCAAACTATGTATTTAATAACTTAAAACTGCTAGCTTCAGGCTAGTGCATTCCAGCTTCTGGCTGGATATGGTAAGCCTCAATTACTAGAGTATTGTGTATTTAATAATTTAAAATTACTAGCTTCTGGCTGCTATATATGTGCCAGCTTCAGGCTGCTTTAAATGTGTCAATTTTAGGCTTATTTCTGCCACTCATGTCGAAAAAATTAGAATTATTGAGCAATAATTAATGTAGTGGCAAATTTTTTCAAAAAAACAAATCCTTTTGGATCTTTTCGGGGGTCCACGTTTGGAAAAACTGACACCTTGCTTTCTAGTCTCAGACTATAAGAAGGGGGAGAGATATGTGGTGGAAACATACAGAAAAACATTAAGAGATAAAAACATGCCTTCCCCGACTACTGTCTTATTTGTTGAGGGTGCCTCTCTAGGAAGGAGGAATAGACTAGCATATAGTATGGTAAATGAGCAACAGGAGGAATTACCGAGTGAGCTCGCAAGAATTCCTCGTTTGGTTTTTGTTGATGAGCTTTACTCGTCTAGGTTCTTTGTGACTCCTATGGAAGAAACTTTCTTCCTAGAGGACCAAGGCAATCTAAGGGCTTCCTTTTATGGCTCAGCTAACTCTATTATGTTTTTCATATCTGATAGAATGCGGGAATTCCAGCAAGAGCCTACTTGTCAATTTTTGAATCAAAGCAGTTATTACCAGGTTTCCATGATGGCTCGGAGTATCCCGAGAGTGTCTGAGTTACCGCCTACATGGCCTAAGGTACGACTGTTACTATGGAATTGCATGGGTGTAGCCAGAAGGTCCCAAGATTTCGTGCGTACCTTAAGGGATCTAAAGAATCAGTACAAGCCCAACATGGTATTGATCACTGAAACCTTGTGGCAACCTGCAGAGAATCATGGAGTAATTCCACTCCGTTTTCCTCTAACGAATCGGTTTGAGCTACTTGGAGAAAACAACATGGATGGTATGTGGTTCTCCTGGAACGAGAGTGTTAGGGTCAACATCAACAATGAGGCTCAAAGTTTCAGGGTTAATGCTTATGTATAAGAACAATTCTTTAGAATGTTCTCCAGTTATAGATCCATTATGCAATAACAATATGCATGTTTTCCCTTTGCCACTATAATCTCATCTGCGGCCATAGGCACAATTAATTATACTGTATTATTCGCTTCAGGGAATAGGGCAGAGTCAATTCGACGGGATCCATAATAATTTCTTTTATTACTATAAGTAGGAGTGTCAGTACTCTTCAAGAGTATTTGCTCTTCCAGAGCGTAAATATATGATCTTCTAGATCATAGTAAAACTTGCATTCTTCAGGAGCATATTAAAACTCATGCTCTTCTCGAACGCATTAATCTTTTTCTCATTTTGAGATTGTACTATCATATGTTATGTGAAATAGTTGACATCCACATGTAATTCCACTCCTCCTTGGATGTCATTTTGCATTGTCTCCAGGACAAATGCCTGAGCCATTATTCTAGAAACGATTATAACGTGCTATAAAGTAAACACAATAAAATAAAATATAACACATAATAATTAAACTGAACATAAAATAAAATCATTCAATATATCTTGCACCTTCAGGGTAAGCAAGATAAGAACAGTATCCATCTTCTGGTGGTCATACAATATCCATCTTCTGGTGGTCATATTTTTCTTCAATTTTTTTTTCTCAAAGATCTACTGGATATTTTGGCAGTAAGATTTCCAGTCTTTGCTTTTATATTCTCTTTTATTGTCTCTTCCAGACTATTTGCATTTAAATATATTCAATGCCCATGACGAATTTCTTCTGGAAATTTTAAGGGCTTTCAATTCAAGTTATGTAATAAATTAAATAAATAAAGGACTTAATTTAAATAAACATGGACCTTTTATTAATTAGCCCAATTAAAATTAAATAATCAAAAGTTAAATACAATGGGCCTTGTACGAGCCCAATCAAAGCGTAAATTAAAGCGAAAAAATAAATATAATGGGCCTTTTAATAGCCCAATCGTAATTTAAATAAAAACATAAGCATAAATTAAATAAAAGCATAATAATATAGAATATAATATATGCTTACTCGATAAATTTTTCAACAGTATTAATTATCTCCTTTTTTTATTAGAATATATAATCCATATTTATTACTTATTTCCAGATTATATTTAATATTATTTTCACCACTTTTTTTTTAATTATCGGACTGGGCTCAAGATTCAAGTCTGGCCCGCTACATAGGCTCAAGCATCAGCCCAGGCACAGCCCACGCAGCAGGCCCAGCAACCATCGGCCCAAAAGAATCCAATCCAAACACCCAAGCCCAAGGTCATCAAAACAGGCCGCGACCCGGCCGAGAAACGGGTCAACCCGTCTCAGCCGGGTCGTCTCAACCCGCAACTCACCTTGCAGCGGTGGCGGCGACGTAGCGGACGGTGGTGCGAAGGAGGAGACGCGAGCGGCGTCGAAGGCGGCTACGACGTGGAGGCGTCGCGACCGGTGGTGGTGCGTCGGCGACGAGCAGATGGGGAGGGTTGTTCGTCGAGCAGCTTCTCGTCGGCTCGTCTTCCCCGGAGCAGGGGCGGCGAGCAGCCGGCTGCGACAGGTGACGCAAGGAGAGACGGAGGCGAGGTGGAGGCTGCGGCAGCAGCAGTAGCGGTCGTCGCAAGTAGAAGGATCCGACGAGGAGGAGAGGATCCGACGGGTTGCTCGTCGGGTTTTCTTCTCCCGTCGGCGCGTCCGACGACTGCAATGGACGGTGGAGGCGCCATTCGGTCGGCGACGGTGAGGGGAACACGCCGGTGGTGGCGGTGAGAAGGGAGGCGGCGCGGATCCATTTGGCGTGAAAAGTACCAGGAGAAGGTGACGATACTGTTCATGTTTCTCGGTTTTTTTTTTCTTTTTTTTTCTTTCTTTCTTTCTTCTCTTCTTTGCCTGTTTTCTTCTCAAGTAGAGGCTCATTCGTGTTGATAACGTGTTGTAAAATAAGTGTTTAATTGTGTGATTGTATATGTTAATGAAGAAAAAGAGTAAAACAGGAAAAGGAGAAGCCTGAGCTCGTCTCATCTATGTTATTTCTGAAAATATCTCAATACAATATATATAGACAAAGGAATAGGAAGAGGAGGTAAGTATCACAGTGTATAATGACATTCACATGTTTTATTTTACAACACAAATAAGGTTTATTTATTTGTTTATTGGTTTCTAGGGGCCATAAGCCATGCACAGAATCAAGAGCTAATTTTTCACAATGCTTGGGAAAATTAATTAATCCTTATTAGAGCCTAACACATGGCATGTCCCAAGATTGACACGGCTTGAACCCACGTTATAATAACAGGGCGACCCCTCACGGATCATCAAGTTTGGGCATAAATTGGTTGTCCTTACCTGAATTGGGGACATGAGTTCGGCACAAGCTCTAGCCTAATACCTAACACCATTAAAAGCTGCTCCATTGTCATCATTCTACTAGCATTGGAACTAGACTAGAGAGAGTCATGAATGAGACTAGGTTATGGCCAAATAACATGCACACAAGGGATTGGTGATGGACAAAACAGACGCTGTATCTGATAAGGTTGGGTACCACTCTTTTTGTCCAACATTCAATAACGGGATAAACTCCACTGGAAATTCTATTAACTTATGGGTAATGTCTAGTTGATGTACAAGTTGATTAATCAATTTTAGAGATAGAGAATTCTAATAGAAATCACCTGGACTTCATGTGCACTTTATTCATCAGCAACGGATGCAAGAAGAGAGGCCAATAAATCCCTAAAAATAAAACGGTAGAGACACCCAAACACCTGTATTTCATTAACAAACCAAAGTAAAAAAAAAAGCTGCAAAAGGAGGTTTCTTTCTACCTACTTACCATACATGATAGAAGGACCTCAAGAATAATGGAATATCTGAATTTTGGCAGTCTACTTTTTGTTCTCTGTATTAAAAGCAACACAAAGAGTGCAACCATTTCCTTACTCAAAGGGAAAACCTTACTGAGGACTGAGGAGGTATAGTTGCATGAAATTCGAGGTCATATTCATTGTGACGGCTTGGAACTGAATAATCCAAAGAAAAGTTGGGCTGCAACCATTTCCATGAGCATAAGGTAGAAATCAACTGAAGAGGGATATTAGTATGCAAAAGCAAGTTCTCAACAATCTCTACCAGTGACTTTCACAAAGAGCAGAAGTGGATTACTTTTCAAGTCCCCCAACATACATGTCTGCAGAGTCTAATGCAGCAAATCACACAGCAAAGTGAAAAATAATTTCTGTCAATACAAACCTTCCACTGTATGTACTACTTTACATAAAAGTGAACACTTTATTTTGTAAGGAAAAGAATAAAACAACCCCAATTTAGCATCTAATGGTGAGCACTGAGCACCCGACTGTCTCATAAGGTCTCACTTTTCCCACAGTATGCATAGGGAGTATGATTCAAAAGCCCTCACAAACCACTATTTGCTAAAATTCCGTGTCCTGGAGTATGATTCAAAAGCCATAAAATACCTCTACTTGCTAAAATGTCGTGGACTCAGGACACTGGATCTAAATCTTTTCATCAAGAAGCATTAATCACCATATAAAATGTAAGAGAATAAACAGAACCAAAATTATACAAGTGTGTTATTACGTCGCTAATATGAGAATGCTATCTTGAACTAATTCATGCTTTAAGAGGAGGTTGTCCAAGTATTCAGGCTACTGGAGGCAAAACTTCGGCTAATCCTTGTATGAGCACATAATTTCTTCTCCATTCAGAAGCTTCTCCACAACATCCAGAGGAAGGCCAATCATATCCAATGTCTTCTCCCATACTTTCTTGGCAGTATCAGCATTGTGTGCTTCAATGGCAGCACTTGTTGGACGGCAATCGTGGGAGATATAAGCACAATGTGGCCAGTCATCAGCCTTTAGTGCCTTGCAGTATTCTGGTATTTGAGGATCAGTAGCTGCATGAAGTGCACTTCTTGAACCTTCTTGGGGACTAAAGAAGAAAAGTGGAAACAGATTATAAGCATATTGCACAAACTTAGGAAGATCCCTCGTCACATTGGTGCGGACGGTTCCAGGTGATACACATACTACACTAATGTTGACTTCAGCAGGCAGACATTTCTGTAGGACACTGCTAAACATGACCTGTGCAAGCTTACTACTTGAATATGCTTTTGTACTACCGAAATTGTGCTTTGCCAGAACAAAATTCATGTCATTTGTGTCTACATAGCCCATATAATGCATAATGGAATTCACATTAATAATTCGGCTAGGAGAGCCCTTCTTAAGAGATGGCAAAAGCAAAATAGAAAGCAATGCAGGAGCCAAATGGTTGACTTGCATGTGTGTTTCATACCCATCCTTCGAAAGCTTTAGCGGCTCTCCCATTGAATAAATTCCTGCATTATTGACAAGAATATGCAAGGGCTTTGAACGAGAATTCCAAGCCTCAGCAAACCTCACGACAGAGTTCAATGAGAGAAGATTCACTTCCATCACCTCAATATGGAGCCTGCCTGTTCCGTGCCATTCAGTCTGCCATTTCTGGATCAAATCAGAGGCAGCAGACTTGTTTCTTACGGCCATAACGACATGTGCCCCAAATGCAGCCAATTGCCTGGCTATTTCAAGTCCAATGCCACTAGTGGATCCAGTAACAATACATGTAACATCATGGAGAGGGGGTAATGGCAATGGATTCTTCAAATGCTTTGCTTGAGCCCTTTGGACTAGCATCTCGTATACCACATAAGACCACCATCTGAGGCTTTCCATCCACCAAGATCTACGGCTCACCTTTAAAAACAATGGAGAAGAAGAGGAATCCATGCTTTCTTAATCAATTCCAAATTTGCAGATATTGGCTCCACCAAGAATTAAAACTAATGCTGTAAAAGGGGAAAAAAAAAACCTGTTAATTCCTGGTTTGACAAAAGGAACCCATCAAAGTACTAGCTTTCCACACTGAAAGAAAAACTAATTCTAAAACACGTGACATAAAACATAAGAAATAGCTTTAGGTGGTAAGAAAGGCCACCCGTTGACGCTTGCCCATCCCTAGGAGAAAAGGTCACCCACACGGATGCAAACACGCCATTTTCACCACCCAGAATATCCTCTCCAACCTTCATATCCTATTACATTCTCAAGTCAAGTGGGTAGTCTTGCACAAACAAAGGAAATTCAAGGGCGTAACAAGGACATCAAATGAAACCCATCTAGCAAATCAAAATAATACTACTCGAAAGACCCCAACAGATGTAATACAGCGGCTAACACCAGAGCTTGAAGTTCAAAGTCTCAACTAAGAACAAACGCACCAATTAGCAATAACAAAGGGGGAGACAAGAATGTACCTGTAAACTTCGTTGTCAAAGACTCTTTAAAGTTTCACTATTTTGAGAAACAACGACAGCTGAAAGTTGCTTATTGTTTGTGCCTAAAATCGGACAGACCCAAGGTTGACCAACTGCCAAGACGCTTGGAGCCTGGAGGAGCCTAAAAGCTGGAAAACCCAGTAAATGTGTTTCGGTTTAATTCAAGGCAATGTGGGTTATTATGTCTCTGGATTTGGTTGAGGTCTTGAAGATTACAAAGGGTGGGTGTCAATCTTGAATCTGTTGGATCTAAAACTTGTTTTGGCACATGATGGGTTCATGTTCTTACAAGCCCAAGTGCAGTTCCAGGCTGGCTTGCAATATCTGTGCTGTTGGTTGGTGGATCATTTTCTGGTGTAAGCAAGCATTGCAAGAGTAGAACCACAATTTTGTATTTTTCACTAAAATAAAGGAGCTCGGATTGAAAGAAAAAAACAAAAAAGAAGAAAATGTTATAAATAAATTTGTGAATGTCATTGTAAAAAATAAAGATGCCAACAACTTCCATGGCCCCAATAAAAAATTGTATCCACACATATAGATTTAAGGCATCAAAATTTCAGGGCCACTGATTTCTAATTGTTAGCTATTTCTTTTGTCTATAAATACACGCCACCTTATAAGGCATAAATTGGATGCTCCAGGTAAGGGCATGTAGCTAGATGCTCCTTTGTAACATTACAACCAAAGTTCAGTGTATTATTGTCATGCCATTCATGAATAAAGCTCGGCAGTTGATGCTTTATTTCTTTCCCTCCATCACTTACTATCACTCTTATTTATGAGTATTAATCATCTAATTTTATAACACGTTATAGTCTCTAGCCAACCAAGGTAATTATTTCTAAAAATTTTCTCATTACTACTTTTATGATTCATATATATGCATATTTAGTACTTATAATGCTGAAAGATTTATCGAGTAAGCGTATATATATTGCATATTCTATATTATTATTCTACGAATAATGCTGAAAGATTTATCGAGTAAGCGTATATATATTTCATATTCTATATTATTAGACTACTAATATTGCTGAAAGATTTATCGAGTAGGCGTATATACTATATATTCTACATTATCATTGTACTACTCTTTATACTTATTTTTATATCTTTGTTATTATTTTATCACTGCTATAATGGCTAATATTACAAAACTTGAATTCGAGGCATTTGAAATTTTCGGAAGAAATTTGACATGGGCATTAGATGCTGAAATGCATTTAAATGCTAATAGTCTGGAAGACTCAATAAAAGAAGGAAATAAAGTAAAGACTGGATGTCTTACTGCCAAAGATCCTGTAGATCTTAGAAAGAATTTAAAAGAAAAGTATGACTACTTGAAGATGGTCATTCTTCTAAAAGCTCGTTATGTATAAATGCTTCTGAGGTTACAAGAATTTAAATCTGTGTACGAATATAATTCAGTTATATTTTGGATAAGTTCTCAGATGAAATTGTATGGAGAAAATATGCATATACGAAAAAAAAAATCTCCACTTTTCATACATCAAATATGCTCCTGCAGTAGCAATGCGGTGAAAAAGAATTCATGAAATATTTAAATTTATTTTCATGCCTATTGTGGCAAAATAGAATAACGAGCTATAAATAAGAATAGTGAATCCCGTCTAATTGACTTTGCTCCATTCCCTGAAGCGAATGCGACTGTATAATTATAATTTTGGTCATGGTCGAGGATGTGGAAATGGATATGAAAGAAACCGTTCTAATTACTATAACCGTAATGGTTATAACAATGGCAAGGCTAAGGAAAAAGAAGCATATCTATATTATTATTGCATTATGGATCCAACTGGAGAACATTGATGTAGAGAAATTGTTCTCATACATAAGTTTAAACAATTATTTATATATATTTATTATCTGTTGGATACAATATTGACTCTGAAACTTTGAGCTTCATTGTTGATGTTGACCTTAACACTCTTGTTCCAAGAGAACCACATACCACCCATGTTGTTTTCACCTGGAAGCTCAAACCGATTTGTTGGAGGAAAACGGAGTAGAATGACTCCATGATTTTCTTCTGGTTGCTACAAGGTTTCGGTGATTAGTACCATGTTAGACTTGTACTGATTCTTCAGATCCCTTAAGGTGCGCACGAAATCTTGGGATCATCTGGCTACTCCCCTAAAATTCCATAGTAGCAATCGAGCCTTATGCCATGTTGGCGGTAACCCAGAAACTCTAGGCACACTCCGAGCCATCATGGAAACATGATAATAACTACTCTGGTTCAGAAATTGACAAGAAGGCTCTAGATGAAATTCCTGAAGTCTTTCAGAAATGAAAAATATAATAGAATTAGCCGAGCCATAAAAAGAATGTAGCGCCCCAATTTTTATTTAATTTCAATTACAGAAATTTCTAAACAATTTTTTTTTCAACTTTACCCTTATAAAAATTATTCGGGAAATTATTGGGCATGGCAATTTATGTTTCCTAATTTTTATCGTGTGATTTCTAAGAAATTTGGCTTTTTAAGTTGGCATTAATTGCTAAGTGGATTCTTTCTTGTGAAATAAAGAAAAATAATAATAATAAAATCAATTTACATATTAAACACATGTGTTGGGTGTGTTTTAGCCAAAACGACGTAGTTTTGGGAACTCTTAATATAAAACACAAAGTAGCATGTGTTTTGATTTTGCTTTTGAATAGGGAGAAGCAAATGGGCAAAATGACGTGTTAAACAAAGTGGCACCGTTTTAGATTTTGTTGCAACCCTAGGGTTATAGCCACGTTTAACAAAAAAAAAAAAAGAGGTTTTCTCCTCAATCTTTCTTTCTTTTCCCTCTCTCCTGCAGCTGCTCTCTCAACCCGATACCCCCACTTCACATTTTTATTTTGTTTTTCTTTCTCTTTTTCATACTCATGTCTCTTAAACCCTCCTCTCCTACCTTCCCTTGCTTTCTCGTCTTTTATGGGTTTGATTCTAAACGGGTGGTTGCTTGTTTGTGCTGATGGCGACTCTGAACTGATTCTGTGTTGTTCGACTATGGGCGAGCTGGAGTGGTAATCGGGTTGTGAATTGTTGGCGACAAGAGTGGGTTGGTCTGGTTGCGGTCTCAGGTCTGGCCGGAAGTGGTATCTTATATAACCATGTTCAAAACTCTGGCGAGTTGGCGAGTTCTTGGACTCAGGCAGAACAATTCTAACGGGTAATGACCCAAGCATTATTGTTTTATGTAACGTTGAGCTGAGTAGTCCTTTATTTATTAATCATTCATGGTCTTTTGTTTCTGGGCATTTGATTATTCGGGTTCTATGGTAATCGACTTCTTTTAAGCATAAATCTTGATTTGGAATTTGTTTGCCAATTGTTTTCTACCTGTTCATGAATCAATCTCTCAACTAACGCAACTATGTTTTTGGTTTTGAGGTCAGGCTGTAAGTGTAGAATAGCCATTTTGAAAATGTCATATGCTGCAAATTTCGTAACTTGAGGGCATAGGTTAGTTAACTAATGGAATAAGTGTTTAAATGCATGTCTATATGTTCAGCATAACACGTGGTTTTTGCCTTCCAAGGCCGATTTAGAGTTATTGAATACCTAATGCAACACTAAGTTAGTTGATGGTGATTCTTATATTAGAAATAAGAGAGGACTTACACCAAGTAAATTAGTGCATTTCACATGGGTTAATATAATTTGTACCAATATCTTTACTCTCCAAACTATTACTTTACCAAACAGTATTGTATATGGAAAATGACACTCTTCAATTTGTCTAATTTGTTTCAACGCGAGGGTAACAAATCAAAAGACTCATTTTTGTCAAATGGGTTTGCGGTGGATTGAGGCTTGTGCCTTAAAACTTGGTTTCTACACCTAGGCTTTTATGTACCTGATTCTTGTAGGTTTCATAAAAAGAGGGGTTGTTAAACAAGGCTATTTGGTTAACGTTATATGTAGTTTTGACTTGAGACCATGACTTGTACACTTGGTGATTCTTTGAACATGATTTATTGGTTTCTAAATGGTCTTCAATTTTCTAAGAATTTGGGCTTCAGATCCAAGCTTTCAAAGGGGAATTTTATAACGTGTTGAGAGGAATTCTTAGACACATGGTCAGCATGCATGCATTTCACATTATAATTGTATACATTATATGTGATCCCATCTTGCGATAAATATAGGAACGATATCGTGTCGGGGTAGGAGATGCTTATTATTCAAGATGTTTCTAATATAGCTCAGGTGAGGACTTATAAACCTTGGTATGTCGTTACTGCCCACGGTACTCGGGTTAACGTTCTTGGTTAATAATGAGGTAACCGTATAATTATGTGCACTGAAGTGTTGAGATGTTTGCCATGTTATGACCTACGTGTTTATGTGCTGCTATTTGTGTTGCTGCCTGTTGTTGGCTTGGTTGTGTATCACCTGTTATACGACTGTTGGCTGTTTGATTGCCTTTTTATGTTCTTGGTAATCACATGATGGTTGTGCTATGATATGGTATCTATGATGCTTGTCATCATGTTTTGAGTACATGAGATGTACTGTTAGAAAAGAGCCTACAACTACTCTATCCTTAATACACTACAACTTACTGAGCCGGTAAATTAAAAGATAAATAATTTCTACTGTGGGGCTATTGACCGGTAGCACCGAGTGGGAGAGAGGGTACCCCTCGGGTCCTATTATTATAGTGAGGTATACTCACAGAGTTGGCGACGAGGAGATTGATGGGTACGCCCCTTGATTAGTATATTAGTGAGAGTACCCCTCACAGAGCTGGCGCCTTGGGGATTTGTCGGGTGTACCCCTTGGTTATTTGTTATTATCTATTTTCTTTGGTGAGAGCACCCCTCACAGAGCCGGCGACTTGGGGACTAACGGGTGCGCCCCAAGATTTTTGGATTGTATATTCCTTTGAGAAGAGCACCCCTCCTAGAGCTTTCGGCCACTTGATTGTTAGTGGTTTTCTTTGTCGGAACCTACCCATTCCTATGTGTTGATATATGTATACATATATGTTTATATTTGGGCTTATGCCTTGGGGAGCTGGCCAGTCGCTACCGCGCCCGACACACACAATAGAGGGCCCTAATAAAATATTCAAAGTTAATAAATGATAAACTATCACTTCAATAAGATGATTTGAGTTAAGTGTGGAATTAAGGTCTGACGTTGACCTTGTTCTGCGCACTATGATTTGTGCATGCACTGTGATTGCTATTGCCGGATGCCGGTGTATTTGTAGTTGATTTGTAATTTGATACTCTGGTTTATTTGCTTGCGGTGAGGTAGTGGTTGGTCTCACCCCCTCACAGTTTTTACACAGGTTAACTGATCGATGATCAGGAGTGCATATCAGGTGGTGGCAGTGTTATCCTCTCCTCGGGTCAGATCCATAGAGTTCACTGCATACATGTTATTATATGTATTGTCTTCCGCTGTATATTCGTTGTTATTTAATTTATTGTATAATTTGTCATTGATCATGTTGTTTGTATCGTATACCGGGTAAAAAGGGCAATTTAGCCTTTTCACATGTTTTAATTAACTAAATTGGATAATTTAAGATACGAGCGTTTCATTTGGTAGCGGAGCAGGCTAGATCTTTGGGGATGTTCTGATATGTTTTGTGATCTTCCGTGTATATGTTTGTTCCTTCTTGAGTCGTTCGTTGCATTTGTCATATGCATTTATATAGTGAGTCTTGCTATGGATCCGGTAGAGGACATACACCTGCTGAGGGTCGGAGCGACCCGGTATTGTCGCTGAAATGACATGTTTGCCTTTACAGCTTAGGCTGTAGTAAAGTTTATTTTGTGGAATATCCACTGCTTTGCCAAAGTCGGTGCAGACTCTTGACTCTTTATTTGTGTTTCTTTTCTGTGTGTAACTGGCCAATGCAAGTAAGAACTATCGATTTATTTTTGAATGTTACTTCTATCAAGAGACGATTTGATGTGATACTTGTGGATATGATTCTTGTAAACTTGGTGAACATGTTAATTGTGGTCTGATTATCTGAGCTCGAGGATTTGAATTTATTCGTGAATTACAATTTGGTTTTAATCCTGTTCGGAGTTCAAGAAGATAACTTCTTGAATTGATTGAGGTTGATCTAATGGCATATTTGGGGAAATGTCTTTCAATGATACTTGAGGTATTTAACTTGGTTGAGATTTGAGGTATTGATGGTGTCTGTGATGAAAAGGTTTTGATCCTGCATATGTTGTTGAGGCTATAGTTCATGTGCTGGATGAGGATGTCGATAATATGTTCATATTGAGGTTTGAGTTTTTGAGGTGTTCTCGGGAATTATGATTCAATTGCTAATTAGCTAATCATTTGATGAGAGATACAGTGATGTTTTTAAGTTCTTTGCCAAAGAAACTTTGGTGTTCGTGTTAAGTGTGGCTTGTGCGATAGATTTATAAGTATGAGTTATGCAAGGATGTTTGGGTCTTGAGGAATCCAAGGTATAGTATTATAACTGTGATACTTTCGGTATTGATCGGGTTCTAGTGCCTAAGGTATCATCCAGGATATATACGATTTTGGCTGAATTGGTGTGTGAGAAAGGTAATACTTTGAGGTTCATAACATGAAATAGATTATGGATTTTTGGTCTTGACGTATTCACAATGGGAGTGATGATCTTGTTACTTAGATAACAATTTTGAGTCCTGTTATTTGAAGATATGCTTAGTGGATTAAAAGAATGGGTATATTTGGTTGAGTGATGGTAAATGAAATGGTTTATGGATTCTAGTATTAATGATGTTGATGACGACTGGGTAAGACTCTTGGGTTAGTGCATTGATCTTTTGCTCTATGAATCATGTTTGACTAAAGTCGATGATCGACTTGGTTTGGGGAGTTCTTGCTCGGAAGAGATACTTGTTTGATGGTTCTACTTGAAAGTTTCGGCCAACGGTACTTTGATACCGGATGACACCCGATGGTGTCCGTTAAGCACATGTTTGCTTGACACGCATGGAAATTTCGAGGACGAAATTTTTCGTAAGTAGGGTAGAACTGTAATGCCCCAATTTTTATTTAATTTCAATTACAAAAATTTCTAAACAATTTTTTTTCAACTTTACCCTTATAAAAATTATTCGGGAGATTATTGGGTATGGCAATTTATGTTTCCTAATTTTTATCGTGTGATTTCTAAGAAATTTGGCATTTTATGTTGGCGTTAATTGCTAAGTGGATTCTTTCTTGTGAAATAAAGAAAAATAATAATAATAAAATCATTTTATATATTAAACACATGTGATGGGTGTGTTTTAGCCAAAACGACGTATTTTTGGGAACTCTTAATATAAAACACAAAGTAGCATGTGTTTTGACTTTGCTTTTGAATAGGGAGAAGCAAATGGGCAAAATGACGTGTTAAACAAAGTGGCACCGTTTTAGATTTTGTTGCAACCCTAGGGTTATAGCCACGTTTAACAAAAAAAAAGAGGTTTTCTCCTCATTCTTTCTTTCTTTTCCCTCTCTCCTGCAGCTGCTCTCTCAACCCGATACCCCCACTTCACATTTTTATTTTGTTTTTCTTTCTCTTTTTCATACTCATGTCTCTCAAACCCTCTGTTAGAACAGGTGCCCTACGCTAGAGGAGGGGTGAATAGCGTTTTATGGACAAATCAAAAACTTGCAGGGAATAATTGCGGAATTGAAAGAATGAGGGACACACCGAATTTTATACTGGTTCACACACACAACTTGTGTGGCTAATCCAGTCCTCCGAGAGACTCTCTCAAAGATTTCACTATCTACGTTAAGCTTTCGGGTGCCTAACAAACCGTTTACAACCTGAGAGTTCAAGTCACATGAACCTCAACACTCCTGCTTGAAGATACCTTACTTCAAGACTTCTCACACAGAAAGAAAACCCTCTTCCTATGAATCACAACAAGGGAACAAACCTCCCTTCAAGTGTATAACAACACTCATAACACTCAAAATAGAAACTCTCTCAAAGAGTGGATGTTGAGTAACAAGATAAGCACTATAAGGCAAATCTCTCAAATCTTAAGGATCTTAGCTCATAAAAACTTGAATGAATGTGTATCAATGAATGATAAATGTATGGAGAGTTGATTGTTGATAAACAGTGGTGTAAATGCTCTATTTTTATGTCTAAAAACTTATATGACCGTTGGGGAATCATTCCAAAACGCCTTTAGACAAAACAACATAGAAAGATGCAAAAGGTTTCTGCTTAAAACGGCACAACATCAATGTTAGCACTAGCACATCGATGTTTGGCCAGTAAATATGAATTATTGGGCCAACGGTCACTAAACCATCGATGTTCTAAACTTAAACATCGATGTTTTCGTCCAACGGTCACTTGAACATCGATGTTTGAACAGTGTTTCTGCAAAACATCTTGAAATGCAATTGGTCAGGAGAACATCGATGTTTGGGATGCCAACATCGATGTTTTGAGCTACTGTCGCTTTTGATAAACCTTTTAGAAGGCAGGAACATCGATGTTTAGAAACACAACATCGATGTTTAGTGCTCAAAAACTATTTTTATGATTGATAAAAAGAATGCTATGCATGAGAAAAAAATTGATTATGTTTGAGCTAACATCTTAGAAGAATTTGAGTGTTAATCTTTTACAATTAGGTTCCTAAATCTTCTTGTGCTTCAATTCTTGTGCTCTTCTTCACTTTACATTTCTTCTCTTTGAGTCATTTCTTTTTGCTTCGGGAGTGTTTTCTTTTTGCCTCGGGTTTGTCGTCATTTTGATTCAATGTTCGGTTTGTCAATATCAAAACTTGTATGAGACAAGGAGGCATTAGCAAAACACTATTTCTAACAATTTCTCCCTTTTTGATAATGACAAACCAAGATGAGTATATGTCAAGTGTATGGATTCAAATTGAGGTTAATTCCCCCTACGTTTGTCAAAACGTGATTCCCCCTAACTTGATGCATGTACATATACTCTTATTTAATCTTCCTCCTTTTGGCATTAGCAAAAAGAATAACAATGGCAAACTAAAGATTAAATTGAAGAGACATAATAAAAAAATAGCAAAAGAGTCGGTACTTCCTGAACATCAATGTTTTGATACAGAACATCAATGTTGTATGCATTCTGTCAAAGTCTTGAGCATGCACTACACTGAACATCGATGTTTAGCTCTAAACATCGATGTTTAGCTCTAAACATCGATGTTTTCAGCCTCTGGTCCGATTTAACGCAAGCTGAATTTCAATAAACATCGATTTTTGGTTTCTAAACATCGATATGAGCTTACTTGGCAAGTCTTGTTCCCCTTATATTTTTGCCTAAATGAGGGGTACCGGCAAAAACAACTTAGAAGACACTCCGACGCTCAAGTCAGTAAAAGATAATACAATAAAAATACAAATTAGAACAATGTAGAGTGATTCTTTCTTTACAATTTTAGTAATTTCGTCATGGCTTACATCAGCAATCCTCTCGAGAATTCCACGTTCTTTCAACATGAAATCTTGTACATGCCCTTACCGTTATCATGTTTGCTTATAAATACCAACCTCATGCTTTGGCAAAGCATATCTCAAACCATGGACTCACCACTAAGGACTAGAACTACCTTTGATTCGGAGGAGTTAAGTTATACTTTTGGTGCACCTCTCTTTGGTGGTTCCGATGTTGAGGAAAAACCGAAGAAATGTTGCAAGCGGAGGAATGTCCCTGGTCATTTGGAAGACACGGCCCTATCTCGCAAGCGTCAAAAGAAGCCGGTTACTGAAGAAACTGATGATCCGAAAGGCAAAGGGATAGCTCACAGTAGTACACCATTACAGACACTTGGGCATCTAAACTTAGCCCTGAAGAAGATCAGCTCTGCTGTGATGCAGATCGAGATGGCCTGTATGGGACTTTCCTCCCAGGTTGAGAATGTCCGCAAACATGTAAAGGAACTGGAGAAGCAAGTGACTTCATAGATTGCTTCTATTGTAATATTTTATGAATAAATAAATAAGTCATTCCTTTTTCTTAATCAAGCTTGTTTTTAAATATAAATGGTGGGAATGATATAAGATCCAATAAAATCAAGCCTGTTATTAGTAACCAAAAAGAATATAAATGGTGAAATCACGAATTTCTTGTAGTAATAGAAATCAAATATTCCTTAATAAAACGATGTTCGTTATTTGTGTAAGCCAAAAAATGACGTCATAATGCACGGCGAATTAATAACAATAATTAGCAACCACTTGTTCATAAACCCCACATGAGCAAAAAAGCGACTTTTGGGATTCGTATCCCTTTATTGAAGAGCCAAGATAGCCAGAGTGAAAAAGTAATGCATGTGAGAAGTGAGCTAGAAAACACAAGTGTTTGTTGCCCGAAAACATGCAACATGACAAGAGTAATAATGTAGACAGTGGTAAAGATTTTCAAAAAAGAGGAGCCTTGAGGAGCGTATACAATTTGTAGTTTTGTGAAGAGAGAGGTTTGCTTTACCGTTTATCGAAAAATAGGTAGGGTCTAGATTTTGAAAAATAGGTAATCGTATTACTATAAAAGGCAAAGCAATGGTTAGTAAATAATCAAAAGCTTTTTAAGAAAAATACGATTCAGAGAAAGAGAGATACACAAACCGCATTAAGACAAAAATGCCTGCTCCATCATCTGTCTTCTTTGTTGAGGGAGCCTCCTTAGGAAGGAGGAATCGGTTAATCTATAGCCTGATAAATGAGCAACAAGAGGAACTGCCAAACGAGCTTGGGAGGATGCCTCGTTTGGTCTTCGTTGACGAGCTCTACTCGTCCCGGTTCTTTGTCACACCCATGGAGGAGACAATCTTCCTGGAGCATCAAAGTGCCCTGCGAGCTTCCTTCTACGGCTCGACCAATTCCTTCTTGTTCTTCATCTCTGACAGACTTCAGGAGTTCAGGCTGGAGCCTTCTTGCCAGACTCTGAATGAGGGCAGCTATTACCAAATTTCAATGACTGCTCAGAGCGTTCCTCGGACAACTGGCTTACCACCCACTTGGCCAAAAGCTCGCCTTCTGGTTTGGAACTGCAGAGGAATCACTAGGCGCTCCCAAGATTTCACACGAACTTTAAGAGATCTGAAGAACCAGTACAATCCCAGCATGGTTCTGCTCACAAAGACCTTATGGCAGCCTGGAGATAATCATGGTGTCATCCCGCTTCGTTTTCCTCCAGCAAACCGGTTCGAACTTCATGGTCAGAACAATTCGGGCGGAATGTGGTTCTCTTGGAATGATAGTATTAGGGTCAATATTGCTAATGTCCCTAAGAGTTTCTCAGTCACTGCTGTACCCAATCGTTAAAACAAAAAATAATAAAAAAATATTTATGCTTTAAGCAATTGTGTCATCTTTTTATGAATGTTCAACGATAAGTTAGTGTGTTTCAACTTGATCTATTATGCTCTACATGCTATGCTTGATGTGAAAAAGAACCCATCTTGTGCTCGTGGATTTTAACATTTGGATATAAACCTGCTACCAAAAAATTTACTTCATGCAAAATTAATTTACTTCTAAGCTCTTTTTCAACCAGGGCAAAAATAGTATGCTCAAGATTCTTCTACCATTACCCAAGAATGATATGTATTGTGCATAAATTAATTAAATAAGCATTAAGAGCACTATTAAAAGTATACTAGAAAGAATAGAACGATTTGAACCAAAGGATGATTATTTTCAACATTACCACTTATCCTTGCATTTCTACAAGAATCAATCAAGAACTTGGATGCTTCGTTGATCATGTGCTTGGAGCATCCGCTATCAAGGTACCAAAGTACACTTGATGCCTTCAAGCATACCTACAAAACAAATCAATGGGTTTTTGGTACCCAAATCTTCTTGGGTCTTTGAGTGTTAGAGACATAATGGTAATGAGCTTCATCTTGTGCCCAATGGCTATGCCTTGTGAAGCAAACGGGAGCAATATGTCCTATTCTATTGCAATAATGACAAATAACATTTAGATTGTGCATCCTTCTAGGTTGATAATAGTTACTATATTGCCTATGTTTGTGCATTTTACTACCCTTGTTTTCCTTAGGTTGAAACATAGGTTTCCTAGGTTTTGTTTCAACTTTCTTCTTCCTAGGTTCATTCTTGAAACCTACTCCATGTTTAGTTGATTACAAATTACCTAAGAGAGAATTCAAGTTCTTTTGAGGGGTGTTAAATTTCTTTAGTGTTGTTTCAAGTTCATTAACTTGTTCTTTTAATGTCTCACATGATGAACACTCCCTAGTTTTTATTTCAAGTTCTTCAACTTGTTCCTTTAATGACTTACATGATGAGCATTCCTTAATTGGACTTTCCGGTTTAAAAGCACTCCTCTTTCCGTAAAACTTATTTTCCTCTTTAAGCTTTTCATTTTCACTTGACACTTTCTCCATATCATTTTCTAGAGTTGCAAGTTGTTTCTTTAAGCCCTTATTAGTTCTAGATGCCGAAATGTATTTATCATAAAGCTCATTAAATGCATCTTGCAATTCTTCAAAAGTATAACCTTCGCTTGAGTGAGAAGTACTTACCTCTTCCGGTTCTTCCTCTCGTGCCATGAGACATAGATTGGCCGTTTCTTCTTCATCGCTATCGGATGATTCATTGCCGGAATCGCCTCCCAAGAGATGTATGCCCTTTGCTTCTTGTAGGGCTTCTTTTCTTTTCCCTCCTTTGCCTTGGGGCACTTAGGCTTGATGTGCCCAACCTCTCCACATCCATAGCACTTGGGTGGACCGGACGTCTTCCTTCCTTTCCTTTCAAATTCTTTCTTCATGAATTTGTGTATTTTACGGGTGACAAGTCCGAGTTCTTGATCGTCATCGCTAGAGTCCAATTCAGTGAGCTCTTGGGTCTTGGAGGTGGAAGCTTTGAGAGCTATGTTCTTCTTCTTTGGTTCCTGCAAAGAGGGTTTAAGAATAGTAGTTTCATAGGTTAGAAGATTACCTCTAAGACTGTCAATGGATGTGTTCGATGTCCCGATGTTTTCATAGATTGCGTAGACTTTAGAACGCCATTCAGGAGTGAGGCATCTGAGGACTTTTCTGAACAAGTCCTTGTCGGAGTAGACCTTCTTGAGAGCATGAAGGTTGTTTACGATTTTAGAAAATCGTTCGAACATCTCCTCTATTCTCTCGTTCTCCTTCATTCGAAAGAGTTCATAATCTGCAGTGAGGGAGTCGATTTTGGCCTCTCGAACTTGATCGGTTCCTTCGTAGGTGACCTCCAACTTATCCCACATTTCTTTTGCGGTTGTGCAGCAAGAGATTTTCCGATAATCATCGAGGTTGACTGCACAATAGAGCATGTTGATTGATTTGGCGTTGTTTTCAACCATCGTAATGTCTGCAGCGTCATATTCCTCCTCCGTCTTTGTCACTATGGTTTCACCAACTTTCTTTGTCGGAATTTTCTCTCCGATCTTCATGATTCGTCAAAAAGCATAGTTGTGGGCTTGGAGGAAGATTCTCATCCTCTCTTTCCAGCAGCTGTAGTTGGTGCCGTCAAAGAGCGGTGGACGAGTGGTTGATTGTCCTTCGAAGAGTCCTGCATAATTACTTAAAGAAGCCATGGAAAGTTTCTCTCAAACGGTTAAGTCTTTCAGAGAGTTAGGCTCTGCTACCAATTGTTAGAACAGGTGCCCTACGCTAGAGGGGGTGTGAATAGCGTTTTACGGACAAATTAAAAACTTGCAGGGAATAATTACGGAATTGAAAGAATGAGGGACACACCGAATTTTATACTGGTTCACACACACAACTTGTGTGGCTAATCCAGTCCTCCGAGAGACTCTCTTGAAGATTTCACTGTCTACGTTAAGCTTTCGGGTGCTTAACAAACCGTTTACAACCTGAGAGTTCAAGTCACATGAACCTCAACACTCCCGCTTGAAGATACCTTACTTCAAGACTTCTCACACAGAAAGAAAACCCTCTTCCTATGAATCACAACAAGGGAACAAACCTCCCTTCAAGTGTATAACAACACTCACAACACTCAAAATAAAAACTCTCTCAAAGTGTGGATGTTGATTAACAAGTAGAACATCGATGTTTGAAAAGTGAACATCGATGTTTGAACAGTGTTTCTGCAAAACATCTTGAAATGCAATCGGTCAGGAGAACATCGATGTTTGGGATGCCAACATCGATGTTTTGAGCTACTGCCGCTTTTGATAAACCTTTTAGAAGGCACGAACATCGATGTGTAGAAACACAACATCGATGTTTAGTGCTAAAAAGCCATTTTTATGATTGATAAAAAGAATGCTATGAATGAGAAAAAATTGATTATGTTTGAGCTAACATCTTAGAAGAATTTGAGTGTTAACCTTTTACAATTAGGTTCCTAAATCTTCTTGTGCTTTAATTCTTGTGCTCTTCTTCACTTTAAATTTCTTCTCTTTGAGTTATTTCTTTTTGCTTCGGGAGTGATTTCTTTTTTCCTCGAGTTTGTTGTCATTTTGAATCAATGTCCGGCTTGTCAATATCAAAACCTGTATGAGACATGGAGGCATTAGCAAAAAACTATTTCTAACACCCTCCTCTCCTACCTTCCCTTGCTTTCTCCTCTTTTATGGGTTTGATTCTAAATGGGTGGTTGCTTGTTTGGGCTGCTGGCGACTCTGAACTGATTCTTTGTTGTTCGACTATGGGCGAGCTGGAGTGGTAATCGGGTTGTGATTTGTTGGCAACAAGAGTGGATTGGTCTGGTTGCGGTCTCAGGTCTGGCCGGAAGTGGTATTTTATGGAACCGTGTTCAAAACTCTGGCGAGTTGGCGAGTTCTTGGATTCGGGCAGAATAATTCTAACGGGTAATGACCCAAGCATTATCGCTTTATGTAACGTTGAGCTGAGTAGTCCTTTATTTATTAATCATTCATGGTCTTTTGTTTCTGGGCATTTGGTTATTCGGGTTCTATGGCAATCGACTTCTTTTAAGCATAAATCTTGATTTGGAATTGGTTTGCCAATTGTTTGCCTAACGCAACTATGTTTTTGGTTTTGAGGTCAGGCTGTAAGTGTAGAATAGCCATTTTGAAAATGTTATATGCTGCAAATTTCGTAACTTGAGGGCATAGGTTAGTTAACTAATTGAATAAGTGTTTAAATACATGTCTATATGTTCAACATAACACGTGGTTTTTGCCTTCCAAGGCCCATTTAGAGTTATTGAATACCTAATGAAACACTAAGTTAGTGTGATGGTGATTCTTGTATAAGAAATAAGAGAGGACTTACACCAAGTAAATTAGTGCATTTCACATGGGTTAATATGATTTGTACCAATATCTTTACTCTCCAAACTATTACTTTACCAAACAATATTGTATATGGAAAATGACACTCTTCAATTTGTCTAATTTGTTTCAACGCGAGGGTAACAAATCAAAAGACTCATTTTTGTCAAATGGGTTTGCAGTGGATTGAGGCTTGTGCCTTGAAACTTGGTTTCTACACCTAGGCTTTTATGTACCTGATTCTTGTAGGTTTCATAAAAAGAGGGGTTGTTAAACAAGGCTATTTGGTTAACGTTATATGCAGTTTTGACTTGAGACCATGACTTGTACACTTGGTGATTCTTTGAACATGATTTATTGGTTTCTAAATGGTCTTCAATTTTCTAAGAATTTGGGCTTCAGATCCAAGCTTTCAAAGGGGAATTTTATAACGTGTTGAGAGGAATTCTTGGGCACATGGTCAGCATACATGCATTTCATATTATAATTGTATACATTATATGTGATCCCATCTTGCGATAAAGGTAGGAACGATATCGTGTCGGGGTAGGAGATGGCTTATCATTCAAGATGTTTCTAATATAGCTCAGGTGAGGACTTATAAACCTTGGTATGTCGTTACTGCCCACGGTACTCGGGTTAACGTTCTTGGTTAAAAATGAGGTAACCGTATAATTATGTGCACTGAAGTGTTGAGATGTTTGCCATGTTATGACCTACGTGTTTATGTGCTGCTATTTGTGTTGCTGCCTGTTGTTGGCTTGGTTGTGTATCACCTGTTATACGACTGTTGGCTGCTTGATTGCCTTTTTATGTTCTTGGTAATCACATGATGGTTGTACTATGATATGGTATCTATGATGCTTGTCATCATGTTTTGAGTACATGAGATGTACTGTTAGAAAAGAGCCTACAACTACTCTCTCCATGATACACTACAACTTACTGAGCTGGTAAATTAAAAGATAAATAATTTCTACTGTGGGGCTGTTGACCGGTAGCACCGAGTGGGTCCTGCTATTATAGTGAGGTATACTCACAGAGATGGCGACGAGGGGATTGATGGATACGCCCCTCGATTAGTATAGTGAGGTATACTCACAGAGCTGGCGCCTTAGGGATTTATCGGGTGTACCCCTTGGTTATTTGTTATTATCTATTTTCTTTGGTGAGAGCACCCCTCACAGAGCCGGCGACTTGGGGACTGACGGGTGTGCCCCAAAACTTTTGGATTGTATATTCCTTTGAGGAGAGCACCCCTCCTAGAGCTGTCGGCCACTTGATTGTTAGTGGTTTTCTTTGTTGGAACCTACCCATTCCGATGTGCTGATATATGTATACATATATGTTTATGTTTGGGCTTATGCCCTGGGGAGCTGGCCAGTCGCTACCGCGCCCGACAGACACAGTATAGGGCCCTAATAAAATATTCAAAGTTAATAAGTGATAAACTATCACTTCAATAAGATGATTTGAGTTAAGTGTGGAATTAAGGTCTGACGTTGACCTTGTTCTGCGCACTGTGATTTGTGCATGCACTGTGATTGCTATTGCCGGATGCCGGTGTATTTGTGGTTGATTTGTAACTGTATACTCTGGTTTATTTGTTTTCGGTGAGACAATGGTTGGTCTCACCCCCTCACAGTTTTTACACAGGTTAACTGATCGATGATCAGGAGTGCATATCAGGTGGTGGTGGTGTTATCCTCTCCTCGGGTCGGATCCATAGAGTTCACTGCATACATGTTATTATATGTATTGTCTTCCGCTGTATATTCGTTGTTATTTAATTTATTGTATAATTTGTCATTGATCATGTTGTTTGTATCGTATCCAGGGTATAAAGGGCAATTTGGTCTTTTCACATATTTTAATTAACTAAATTGGATAATTTGGGATACGGGCGTTTCAATGAAACCCTTAGGTTACCTTGGTCCTCTAGGAAGAAAGTTTCTTCCATAGGAATTACAAAGAACCTAGACGAATAGAGCTCATCAACGAGAACCAAACGAGGAATTCTTGCGAGCTCACTCGGTAGTTCCTCTTGTTGCTCATTCACCATACTACATGCTAACCTATTCCTCCTTCCAAGAGATTCACCCTCAACAAAGAAGACAGTAGTCGGGGAAGACATCTTATCTCGTTGTGTTTTTCTAAATCTTCCTATTTTCCACTACATAACTCTCCTCCCATCTTATACACTGAGTTTAGAAAGAAAGACGTCTGTTTTTTCAAATGTGGACCCTTTTTCTATCTCCGGAAAGATCCAAGGGAAATTTCGGTGATTAGAAATGCAAATAATTTTTCACAAAACTCCAAAGCTTTCTCAATCTTCAAGGATTTACTTTTTGAAAAGGTTTGTCGTCACATTAATGATTGTTCAATCATTCTGATTTTTCTGTCATCAATTATGACTGGCATACAGTAATTTAAAACTAATACACAATAGCCTAAGTTTGCATATAGCAGCCTGAAGCTGGTACCAGCCTGTAGCTGGCAAATAATTTTCCCAAGTTATTTGATACATAGTTTGCACAGCCCGAAGCTGGCACCAACTAGAAGTTGGCTGATGGATTTATTGTTTGGCATGACCGGTTGGGCCATCCTGGATCAATAATGATGCATTGAATTATTGAAAATTCATTTGGTCGTTCATTGAAAAACCAGAAGTTTTTTCAATTTAATAAATTTCCATGTTCTTGCTTGCTCACAGGAAAAATTAATTGTTCGGCCTAGATATAATAAGATTGGCCTAGAATCACCAACATTCTTTGGAAAGAATTCAGAGAAATATTTGTGGATATATACATCTATTATGTGGACCATTTAGGTATTTTATGGTTTTAATCGATGCATCGACTAGATGCTCCCCATGTGTGTGCTTCTTGCTTCATGCAATTTGGCATTTGCGCGCTTATTATCATATTTAATCAAATTGCGAGCACACTTGATAATACTGGTGAATTCGGTTCTAATATGTCATTTCAATTTACGGTTGGACATCCTGTAGTTTATGTTCATACCGAAAACGGTCTAGCAGAACCGTTTATCAAACATTTCTAATTGATTGCAAGGCCATTAATGAGATGCAAACTCCTCATTATTACTTGGGGATATACTATTTTGCATCTAGCAAGCATTATGCGCATCATGCCAACAAATTATTATAAGCTCTCTCCCATTTAATTGTTCATGGTCACGAACCTAATATCTCCGATCTTCGGACTATTGGTTGTATATATGCCAATTGCTCCACCACAGTATAGTAAAATTGGTCCTTAAAGAAGATTGAGAATATATGTTGGGTATGAATCTCCATCAGTTACAAAATAATTGAAACCATTGACTAGAGATTGAAGATTTATTCACAGCAAGATTTGCTTATTGTTAATTTGATGGAAGTGTTTACCCAACATCAGGGGGAGAAAATAAGTAGCTGGATCAAGAGATTATTGAAATGCTATATCAATATCTAGTTTTCGATCCTCGAACAAATCAGTGTGAACCTGAAGTTCAAAAGGTGATTTATTTGTAAAATTTGATAAATCAATTGCCAGACACATTTGTTGATCTAAACAGAGTGATCAAATCTTGTACGCGAGCTGCAGATGCTCTTATTCAAATTGATGTTCCTGGAGAATAATTATAGAATGCAAATGAATCTAGATTATGCCAGAAGCGTGGAATACCACTCGGTTCCAAATATAAAAATTCTCGATAGAGAAAAAGGGGCAAAGATACAAGATGGCCCCATGGATAAAATAAAACCTCCAGTAGAGGTTCAAGTTGAAAGTCCTCAAGAAGAGGTTCCTGACACAATTGATAAAGTTCCAGAAGTAACTTAAGTACCTGAAATAAATGAAAATAATGAGACATCGATCAATTATACTATGTCACGAACACGATGGAACCGACGTGAAATAACCGTCGATGGAATTTTTGCATATGTAGCGCTAAATATTATGAAAGAAAATGAGGATCATAAACCTACATCTGTTGATGAATGTAGGTGCAGAAATAATTGGCCAAAGACAAAGATACATAATTAAGGTTGAGTTAGCCTCACTTATGAAGCGAGAAGTTTTGGGCCTGTAGTCCCTACACTTGATAATGTAAAATCGGTCGTTAATAATTGGGTATTTGTGCAAGAATGAAATGAAGTGAGATATAAAACACGGTTTACAACACAAATTTTACCCAACGATCCGGTATTAATTATGAGGAGACAAACTCTCCTGTGGTGGATGCAATTATTTTTCATCATTCAATAAGTCTAGGAGTACATGAAAAACTAGAAATGCGTCTAGTGGATGTTATTACAGCCTATTTTTATGGATCCATAAGTCATGACATATATATGAGAATCCCTTAAGGATTCAAGTTGCCTGAAGCAACTAATTTCTGGGAATATACTCAATTAAACTAAATTGATATTTACATGGTTTGAACCAATTTGAATATGTATAGTATAATCATGCTTGCATATATGCTTTATGTATTTTATTTAATCAGTGCATGTGTGATTTTATTATTATTGTTATTTTTGTTGATATTTTTGATCTATATGTGAATTTTGTTATTATAATATTATTGGAATTCTTGAAGAATTTTCCAAAAGCCGTGCATATTTAAAGAAAGAGTTTGAAATGAAAAATCTCAAAAGAAACTAGTTTGATCCTGAAGTATCATATCAGTACAGTTTATCTTGCTAGTAACATAAAGCCTGAAGCTTTTGCCATAAACCTATTAGCAAGATATGACTTTGCTCTAGTGTATAAATATATATTCCGTTATCTTCGGGATATAATGGACGTGAAATTATTTTAACCTTACACGTCCAAAGAGAATATAGTTTCTTTTGTAGATGCAAGTCAGTTATTTGATCCAGATAAAGCACAAAAAGACACACGCTACTCATTAATAGATGAAGGAACTGCTATATCATGGCGACCACAAAAGATAAGATAGCGATGAAGATGCTTCAATAATAATTCATGAAGTTCTGTTTCCATTGCCCAATTGAAGGAAGAATACATCAATGATTGGTCCAAGTGACAACCTGGAAGAATTATTTAAGAAATCATTTCCTACTTCAACTGTTGAGAAGCTAATAAAGAAGATTGGCATGCGACGACTTCGAGACATCAAGGGAGGCCAAAATGAGGGGGAGTAGAATACGCGCTGTGTAACGCCCCGTTTTTTGTTAATTAATTGTTATGGAATTTTTGAAATTTTTGGAATTTAATTTCCAATTTCTGCCCTCATAAAAAATTTTCGGGATTATTTCATGGTCGTGAGAAATGCATTTCTAGAATTATAAATTTTTTTCTCCAAGTATTTTCTTGTATATGGAATTAGATAGTGTTATGGGAATAAAACACGTCATTGGCGGTAGTTTCACATAAAACTACGTAGTTTTGTCTGGGGCAAAGCATAAAACACATATAGGAGTGTGTTTTGACTTTGAGGTTGACCAGAGGAGGGGCTTGTAGACGAAGTGATGTCGTTTGGAGGCAAAACGACTCCGTTTTGTTATTGACGAAACCCTAACCCTAGGGTGCACCTATATATTCTCTCTTTTCTTCTCTCTCCTGACTTCTCTTCTCTTTTTCTGTCTTTGAGTTCGGCTGCCCCTTCTTTCTTTTCTCTCCACGATTTCTTCCCACGGTTACCAACCTTCAATCTTTCCTCTCCTTTTGCTGCCGTCGCCGCCTCTGCCTTTCTTCTAGACCGCCGCCGCTGCTGTCGGTCGAAGGAGGGATTGCGTGGTCTGACTCGCGTCATGGAGTCAAAGCCATACCCACCTGCAGTGTTGTCCCAGCCTCTTCTCCCTCGCACCGTCACGTCGTCGTTGTCTTGCTTCTCGCATAGGGAGGAGCTTTTCGTGGAGAACTGTGACGGAGGACCAGGAAGCTTGCCCTGCTTGCGCTTGCGACTGGTGAGTTCTGGAATGAGCTCGCCGCTGCCTGGTAAGCCTCGCCACCGTCCCTGCTCTTCGTCTCTTTTTCTTTTTTTTTTTGGGTGTTGATATCGGGTCTGATGCCTTGTTGCCGGGGACGAGTGGACGTTGTTCGGTGGCTCGTGGTCGTTCTGGCGGCGAGTGTTGCCATGGCTACTGTCAAGGCTGACGCGGGTATGGTATCCGACAGTGAGTGGTCGGGTTTGTGTTCTTGGCAAGGAATGGTGGCCGGGACTTTGGTAGAGGATTCCGGGCAGTGGGTTGCAGAGCTCGGCATCGTAGTTCAATCAGGTTCAGGCCTTCGAGTTTTGGTTCTGGTAAGTGCTTCGGCGATTCTTCCCTTTGAATCCTGTGTTGGGTTGCATTTACTACTGGTGTTTTGGTGTTGGCTCGGTTGTTTGGTTATTACTTGTGCATATGAATTCATTTGGATTTTTACTGGGTAAGGAACCATACTAATCCTTTGTAAATGTTGCGCTGAATCTGTCATGAAAATGCAATAAAATTATTTCGGGTTTTCAAGTAGATAATGATAATAATTCTGTTTTTGTTTTGGGGTTCATAGTGCTGCCCAACATGATTAGGAAGTCATTTCAAGTCCTGGTAAATTTAGTAAAGAGTTTTTTTTAGAGGAAGCAATGCAAATACGTGCTTGGTTCTTACTTACAGAATACCAAACTCTAGCTTGATACATGTGGCAAAGTGTCTTGCGGGCAAGAATTGGTTATTTAACTACGAGAATATGCATTTAAGTACTTGTCTATGTTGGCTAGAAGAACACATGGAGTAAAGGTTGATACTTATACATTAAAGCACAAAGATTTAACATAGCTTTTGTGGGGTTTGGTATCAACTTTAGCTTAGCGCGTCTCACATGGGTTTATATGGTTTTTTTTAAATTCCTTGTTATCAAATCGTGTTTATGGGCACTGTTTAAACTGAAATTTTGACACCTAGTAACTTATATATTCTAAATGTTGGGTGACAATTATAGTGGCTTTTAACTTGTTTTCAACGCAAAATTTCTAAATTCAAAAGTTTTAATCATTCTAATGGTTTTTTGCCGTGAGGTGTTGAGCCATGAAACCTTGGTGTCTATGCATTTGGTTTCCAAATGGATTTCTAGTTTCAAATGAGTTCCACAACTAATTTGACCGAGAGACAAATCCTTCCTCGTTACGTCTCATGCTGTATAAGAATTCTTGTCATAAAAGGATTTCTACCACAACTTATGAAATACCAAGTATGCGTTTCATATTACGTCTGTATGCTATAGTTGATACAAGTGTCAATGCTTAGGCATCGGTGATACCTTACGAGCGTCAAGATTTTATGTCGAGAAAGTATTGGATGCTTTCTGTCTATCGACCAGGTGAGGACATATAAACCTTTGTATGCTATACTGCCTACGATACGCGGTTAACTGTCATGGTACATAAAGTAGTAGTATTTGATTGGCCTTGAATGTTGCATTCATGCTTGCCTGCTTTGGGAAAATTCTTGGTTGCAGTTTATTTCTTACTGATGATGCCTTTGATGCTGTATGCCTGATTACGTGAATTGTGTGCCTGTGTGATGTGATATGCCAATTGAGCATGATTCATTTTGTTATGAGTTTATATCATGATATATGGTTTTGTGGTTTGTGGGGTGAACCATGGGCTAGAAGCCCGGACTTAAGAATAAAATATTAAATCCACACAAACCTGACTACTCATAACGTATAGCACACGTACTGTTTGAGCATAATTGAAAATAACATACTTAAAAGAAAATACTACTGTGGGGTTTTTGACCGGTAGCACCGAGCAGGGGAGAGGGTACCCCTCGGGTCCTGAAATAATAGTGAGTTATACTCACAGAGACGGCGACGAGGGGATAATTCGGTACGCCCCTCGATTAGTTCTTTAGTGACTTTACCCCTCACAGAGCTGGCGCCTTGGGGAATGTCGGGTGTACCCCTTGGTTTCTTTGATGGTATTATTTTATTCATTTGGTGAGAGCATCCCTCATAGAGCTGGCGACTTGGGGATTATCCGGTGTACCCCAAGGTTTTGTATTATTTATTTCTTGAGGAGAGCACCCCTCCTAGAGCTGTCGGCCACCTGGTTATTAGTGGTTATCTTTTTATCAGAACTTACCCATTCCGATGTGTATCTATATATGTATATTTTTTTGGGCTTCTGCCCTGAGGGTCTGCAGACGCTACCGCGCCCGACGCACATTGTAGAGGGCCCTAATAAAACATTCAACCCTAATAACAATAAAGTACAATGATAATAAAGTGATTAAAGATCAGTGTTGGTTTGAAGTCTGATGTTGACTTGTATTGTTCATTGTGACTTGTTTGTGCACTGTGGTTGCTGTTGCCTGATGCCGGTGTACTTGTAGTTGATTTGTATTTTCATATACTAGTTTATTTGTTTGCGGTGAGACAGTGGTTGGTCTCACCCCCTCACAGTCTTTATACAGGTTAACTGATCGATGATCAGGAGCGCACATCAGCAGGTGGCGGTGCTTTCCTCCTTAGGTCGGATCCATAGAGTTCACTGCATACATGTTATTATATGTTTTGTCTTCCGCTGCATACTCGCGTTCTTGTATAATTTATTGTATAATTGTATGCTGGTTATGTTGTTTGTATCGTATCCCGAGCAGAAAGGGCAATTTGGTCTTTTCACAAATTTTAATTAATTAAATTGGACAATTTGGGTTACATGCGTTTCAGTTGGTTGCGGAGCCGGCTGTAGATCCTTGGGGTTGTGTTGATGTGTTTTGTGATCTTGTGTACTTAAGTCTGCTCCTTTTTAGTCGTCTGTTACTCTGTCACATGCATTCATATAGTGAGTCGGACTATGGATCCGGTGGAGGACACGCACCTCCAGAGGGTCGGAGTGACCCGATATTATCGTTGAAATGACATGCTTGCTTTTATAGCTTAGGCTGTAGTAAAATTTATTTTGTGGGATATCCACGTTTTGTCAGAGTCGGTGTGGACTCTTGACTTTTTGTTTATGTTTCGAGACTGTGTGGAATCGGCCAATAAAAGTAAGAACCATCGATTTGTTTTTGGAGATTACATCTATCAAGTGGTGATCTGATGTGATTCTTGTGGATATGATTCTTGTGGTTTTCGGGACCATGTCATTTGTGGTCTGATTGTCTGAGCTCGAGGACTTGAAATTACTCGCGAATTATTATATGGATTAAATCTTGTTCGGAGTTCGAACTGATAACTTTTTGAATTAAATTGAGGTTGATCTAATGGTATATTTGGGGAAATATCTTTTAACTGTTCTTGAAGTATTTAACTTTTGTTGAGATTTGAGATACTAATGGTGATTGTGATAAAAGGTTTTGATCATGAATTTTTGTTGAGGTTATAGTCCATGTGTTGGATGGGTATGCTGATAATATGTTCATATTGTGGTTTGATTTTTTTTTTTTGGTGATCTCGAGTTTTGTGATTCAGCTGCTAGTTGTTAAATTATGTGATGAGAGATATAGTGGCATTTGAAGTTCTTCTTCGGGGAAATTTTGATGTTCGTGTTAAGAATGGCTTGAGGAATAGATTCATGAGTATGAGTTTTGAAAAAAATGTTTGGGTCGTGAGGAATCCATGGTATAGAAGTATAACTATGATATTTTGGTAATGATCGGGTTCTAGTCCTAAGGTATGATTCGGGATAGATACGAATTTTGGTGAAATTGGAGTGTGATAAAGGAACTACTTTAAGGTTCAGAACATGAAATAGAATATGGATTTTTGTTCTTGAGGTATTTGCAATGGAAGTGATGATCTTGTTACTTGGGTAACAATTTTGGGTTCTGTTATCTATGGATATGCTTAAAGGATTAAAGGATTGGAAACATTTGGTTAAGTGGTGATTAATGAAAGGATTTATGGATTTTGGTACTAATCATGTTGATGATGTTTGGATAAGACTCTTGGGTTAGTGCATTGATATTATGATCTATTGATCATGTTAGACTAAGTCTATGATTGACTTGGGTATATTGGAGTTCTTGCATGAAAATGTATTTGATGGACATGATGGTTCTACTTGGTGGTTTGGCCAACGGTATTTTGATACCGGGTGACACTTGTTTGTGTCAGCTAAGCACTTGGTTGCTTGACTTATCTTGAAATTTCAAGGACGAAATTTTGTTAAGTGGGGTAGAACTGCAACGGCCCGATTTTTCGCTAATTAATTGTTATGGACATTTTGAAATTTTTGGAATTTAACTTCCAATTTCTGCCCTCGTAAAAAATTTTCGGGATTATTTCATGGTCGTGAGAAATGTATTTCCAGAATTATAAATTTTTTTTCTCCAAGTATTTTCTTGTATATGGAATTAGATAGTGTTATGGGAATAAAACACGTCATTGGCAGTAGTTTCACTTAAACTACGTAGTTTTGTCTGGGACAAAGCATAAAGCACATATAAGAGTGTGTTTTGACTTTGAGGTTGACCAGAGGAGGGGCTTGTAGATGAAGTGATGTCGTTTGGAGGAAAAACAACACCGTTTTGCTATTGACGAAACCCTAACCCTAGGGTGCACCTATATATTCTCTCTTTTCTTCTCTCTCCTGACTTCTCTTCTCTTTTTTTGTTTTTGAGTTCGGCTGCCCCTTCTTTCTTTTCTCTCTACGATTTCTTCCCACGGTTACCAACCTTCAATCTTTCCTCTCCTTTTGTTGTTGTCGCCGCCTCTGCCTTTCTTCTACACTGCCGCCGCTGCTGTCGGTCGAAGGAGGGATTGCGTGGTCTGACTCGCGTCATGGAGTCAAAGCCATACCCACCTGCAGTGTTGTCCCCGCCTCTTCTCCCTCGCACCATCATGTCGTAGTTGTCTTGCTTCTCGCATATGGAGGAGCTGTTCGTGGAGAACTGTGACGGACGACCAGGAAGCTTGCCCTGCTTGCGCGTGCGACTGGTGAGTTCGGGAATGAGCTCGCCGCTGCCTAGTAAGCCTCGCCACTGTCCCTGCTCTTCGTCTCTTTTTCTTTTTCTTTCTTTTGGGTGTTGAAATCGGGTCTGATGCCTTGTTGCCGGGGACGAGTGGACGTTGTTCGGTGGCTCGTGGTCGTTTTGGCGGCGAGTGTTGCCATGGTTGCTGTCGGGGCTGACGCGGGTATGGTATCCGACAGTGAGTTTTCGGATTTGTGTTCTTGGCAAGGAATGGTGGCCGGGACTTTGGTAGAGGATTACGGGTAGTGGGTTGCAGAGCTCGACATCGTAGTTCAATCAGGTTCAGGCCTTCGAGTTTTGGTTCCGGTAAGTGCTCTAGGGATTCTTCCCTTTGAATCCTGTGTTGGGTTGCATTTATTATTGGTGTTTTGGTGTTGGCTCGGTTGTTTGGTTAATACTTGTGCATATGAATTCATTTGGATTTTTACTGGGTAAGGAACGGATTAAAGCCTTTTTTCATCCATGTGTTAGACCATAAAGTTAAAAGTCATCCATGTATTAGTTTTGGCCTATTTGCATCCCTCTGTTCGAGGATTTTGGCTTGTTTTCATCCCTCCAAATAGGCCAAAAAGGTGAACACAAGGATGAAAATAAGCAAAATTACAAAGAGAGGGATGAAAACAAACCAAAATCCAATACAGGGATGACTTTCAACTTTCAGGTCTAATACAAGGATGAAAAAAGACTTTATTCCGGTAAGGAACCATACTAATCCTATGTAAATGTTGCGTTGAATCTATCATGAAAATGCAATAAAATTATTTCGGGTTTTCAAGTAGATAATGATAATAATTCTGTTTTTGTTTTGGGGTTCATAGTGCTGCCCAACATGATTAGGAAGGTATTTCAAGTCCTGGTAAATTTAGTAAAGAGTTTTTTTTAGAGGAAGCAATGCAAATACGTGCTTGGTTCTTACTTACAGAATACCAAACTCTAGCTTGATACATGTGGCAAAGTGTCTTGCGGGCAAGAATTGGTTATTTAACTACGAGAATATGCATTTAAGTACTTGTCTATGTTGGCTAGAAGAACACATGGAGTAAATGTTGATACTTATACATTAAAGCACAAAGATTTAACATAGCTTTTGTGGGGTTTGGTATCAACTTTAGCCTAGCGCTAAACTGAAATTTTGACACCTATGAGGTGTTGAGCCATGAAACCTTGGTGTCTATGTAATGTCCCGGCTTGTCGACTGTCACTACAGACCAACACGGGACCTTTCCAACATGCTTTGTCCTCACTCGCATGTTTCCTGAGAAAACTTCCCAGGAGGTCACCCATCCTAGAATTGCTCCAAGTCAAGCACGTTTAACTATGGAGTTCTTCTGGAATGAGCACCGAAAAGGTAGGTGCACCTTGTTGATATAGTTGGTACCCATCAAACCGTTTAAGCTATTCTCAATTATACAGTCCCATTCCTGTACAACCTCGAAATCACTTCACTGTATAGCCCCATCCCTACACAGTCTCAGAATCTCTCCTATTTCGGTATGGATTCGGTTCGTTCCTGTGCACCTCCGTCTAGAACCCTGTCAGAAGCCGCTCCTTGTCCATGCTCATCCCGGCACCGGCGTTCACTCTCCACCCTCATAGACCCCGGGATGTCACAGGCCCACCAGCTTCAGCTAGGTTCGTCCCCGAACCCTGCATCGTACTAGAGGAGTCCAGGAGCTCCGCTACCAACTGTAATGTCCCGGCTTGTCGACTGTCACTACAGACCAACACAGGACCTTTCCAACATGCTTTGTCCTCACTCGCATGTTTCCGGGGTAAACTTCCCAGGAGGTCACCCATCCTAGAATTGCTCCAAGTCAAGCACGTTTAACTATGGAGTTCTTCTGGAATGAGCACCGAAAAGGTAGGTGCACCTTGTTGATATAGTTAGTACCCATCAAACCGTTTAAGCTATTCACAATTATACAGTCCCATTCCTGTACAACCTCAAAATCACTTCATTTGAGCTATTCTTAATTATACAGTCTCATACCCCATACAATTACGAAATCGCCCCAACTGTATAGCCCCATCCCTACACAGTCTCAGGATCTCTCCTATTCCGGTGTGGATTCAGTTCGTTCCTGTGCCCCTCCGTCTAGAAGCGTGTCCGAAGCCGCTCCTTGTCCATGCTCATCCCGGCACCGGCGTTCAATCCCCACCCTCATAGACCCCGGGATATCACAGTCAATGCATTTGGTTTCCAAATGGATTTCTAGTTTCAAATGAGTTTCACACAATTAATTTGACCGAGAGACGAATCCTTCCTCGTTACGTCTCATGCTGGATAAGAATTCTTTTCATAAAAGGATTTCTATCACAACTTATGAAATACCAAGTATGCGTTTCATATTACGTCTGTATGCTATACTTGATACAAGTGTCAATACTTAGGCATCGGTGATACCTTACGAGCGTCAAGATTTTATGTCGAGAAAGTTTTGGATGATGGCTATCTATCGGACCTGGTGAGGACATATAAACCTTTGTATGCTATACTGCCTATGATACGCGGTTAACTGTCATGGTACATAAAGTAGTAGTATTTGATTAGCCTTGAATGTTGCATTCATGCTTGCCTGCTTTGTGAAAATTCTTGGTTGCACTTTATTTCTTAATGATGATGCCTTTGATGTTGTATGTCTGATTACGTGAATTGTGTGCCTGTGTGAAGTGATATGCCAATTGAGCATGATTCATTTTTATGAGTTTATATCATGATATATGGTTTTGTGGTTAAGCCCGGACTTAAGAATAAAATATTAAATCCACACAAACCTGAATAATCATAACGTATGGCACACGTACTGTTTGAGCATATTTGAAAATAACATACTTAAAAGAAAATACTATTGTGGGGCTGTTGACCGGTAGCACTGAGCGGGGGAGAGGGTACCCCTCGGGTCCTGAAATAATAGTGAGTTATACTCACAGAGACGACGACGAGGGGATAATTCGGTACGCCCCTCGATTAGTTCTTTAGTGACTGTACCCCTCACAGAGCTGGCGCCTTAGGGAATGTCAGGTGTACCCCTTGGTTTCTTTGATGATATTATTTTATTCATTTGGTGAGAGCATCCCTCACAGAGCTGGCGACTTGGGGATTATCAGGTGTACCCCAAGGTTTTGTATTATTTATTTCTTGAGGATAGCATCCCTCCTAGACCTGTCGGCCACTTGGTTATTAGTGGTTATCTTTTTATCGGAACTTACCCTTTCCGGTGTGTATCTATATATGTATATTTATTTGGGCTTCTGCTCTGAGGGTCTGCAGACGCTACCGCGCCCGACGCACACAGTAGAGGGCCCTAATAATACATTCAACCCTAATAACAATAAAGTACAATGATAATAAAGTGATTAAAGATTAGTGTTGGTTTGAAGTCTGATGATGACTTGTATTGTTCATTGTGACTTGTTTGTGCACTGTGGTTGTTGTTGCCTGATGCCGGTGTACTTGTAGTTGATTTGTATTTGCATACACTGGTTTATTTGTTTGCGGTGAGACAGTGGTTGGTCACACCCCCCCACAGTCTTTATACAGGTTAATTGATCGATGATCAGGAGCGCACATCAGCAGGTGGCGGTGCTTTCCTCCTCAGGTCGGATCCATAGAGTTCACTGCATACATGTTATTATATGTTTTATCTTCCGTTGAATACTCACTTTCTTGTATAATCTATTGTATAATTATATGTTGATTATGTTGTTTGTATCGTATCCCGAGCAGAAAGGGCAATTTGGTCTTCTCATTGCTTTTAATTAATTAAATTGGACAATTTGGGATACGGGCGTTTCACGCTGTACTCTTTTTTCCTTCACCACGTTTTTATCCCACTGGGTTTTTCTTGGTATGCTTTTTAATGAGGCAGTTCTTCCCAAGCGTATTCTACCTAAGTTACAATGACATTCAAGGGGGAGTGTTATAAATAAGTTTGTGAATGTCATTGTCAAAAATATAGATGCCAACAACTTCTATGGCCCCAATAAAAAATTGTATCCACACATATAGATTTAAGGCATTAAAGCTTCAGGGCCACTGATTTCTAGTTGTTAGCTATATCTTTTGTCTATAAATACACGCCACCTTGTAAGGCATAAATTGGATGCTCCTGGTAAGGGCATGTAGCTAGATGCTCCCTTGTAACATTACAACCAAAGTTTAGTGTATTATTGTTGTGCCATTCATGAATAAAGCTGGGCAGTCGATGCTTTATTTCTTTCCCTCCATCACTTACTATCACTCTTATTTATGAGTCTTAATCATCTAATTTGATAACAGAAAAATTGTTTGTTTATAGTGCATGGTTGTCTATAGGCTATACTAAAGCAGTGAAAACTAGCCAAAGCCCTTAGCTTGTTTCGGGTACAAAATATTTTTTCACTTAAAATTTGCATAATTATAAGAACTGTTATTTGGAACAAACAATAGTTTTTTCATTGAAATCTCGATATGTGTATCATTATTTAATAGTATTTGGAAGTATGTACAGATTCTTCTTTTATTTTATATTCTAATTTAAAAAAAAAATACTTATTTGATTCAATAAGATTTATGTTTTAAAGGAAAATTTTCTTTAGCTATTGTTGGTTAAAAGGCCCCTTCATTTTCTCCAAAAATATTGATTGTATTTTGTTTCCCCTTAAAGCATTTTAGAAAATTTCGAAACACGTGATTATCACCTCAAATTTTCAATACTATTTTTAGAGTTCTTTTTATGTTTCTTTATTTTTCTACAAAAAATAAAAAACTAACTAAAAGTAGTTGTTGTTTTCCCAACTCTATTTGTATAGTAATCCGAATATATTTTGTACAGTGAGAAATATGTTATCCCATTAGTATGTCTACCATTATTGTCGTCATACTAGAAAACAAAGTCAGTTTGCGATTGTTACATATAGTTTCTCTAGAAAGTGTAAAAAATTGTTCAAAAAATAGAAAAATAATATAATATGTAGAAATATTATAGGAAAAAATGTAGAATTCATAGATGCTATTTTTTAAAAAAAATTGTCAAGATATATTGGTGAAGATTGAAGAGATGACACATGGAAATTTAAGATATGTGACTTTCATATTATTGAGCCTTTGTTTTTGTTTTGCATAACATCAATTTAGTTTAGCCAAAATCATAAAATATGGATTTGGATGTTTTGTTTTGTGCATTATACAATTATCTCCAATTAGTTTTCTTATGTATTTCTTAAAATAATAATAAAAAAAAATGATAAGATGATAAGATCTTGAGAGTAAATTTTTTCAATTTATATTGGTTGTGTTTGTTTATGTATTTTCATCATCATTTTTCCTGTATTATTTTATGTAAATAATTATATATATTTTTTAATTTTTTACATAAAAATAAATATTGGTATATTGTGTAGGCCTAAAGTGCCTAAGAGGGGAGGAATGAATTAGGCTTTAAAATTTCTCGTGTTAGAAAAGATATGGTTTTTCTGAAACCATGCGTTGGACAATAGATGAGTGATTTAAACTAGGAACAAGAAGGAGATAGGGATGGAAAGCAAACACAGAGAGTTTTAGAGTGGTTCTCCCTTACCAGGTACCTCCACTACCTAAAGGAGATCCTTTAGGATTTCAAACAGTCATTATCCCTGGGTTTTTACGGGTTCAATATTAACCTTTACAATCAAAATCTTTTCTAGGCTAAGCTCAAACCTTTACAAGGTTTTCACAGGCTAAGCTCTAACCTACCCTCAAATCTAATCCTAAACTTGAGTACCCAGCAAAACTAAACCAAGTCTTGCTTACAAACTACTCTTTGATGGATTTCGAAATAGATACAGAAACCAGAATTGAAACCGCAAGTGTAAGCACAAAGTATGAACTCTGATTTTGCACAATAGCTTGGATAATCTTCAAAGGTGTATTGAACCCTCTTTTATAGCTCTGAGTTTGGGGAGAAAGTGCTGCAACGACTCTTTGAATCTCTTAGTTGAATTGAGTTCACAATTGCTTCCAGTTGGGACCTCATCAACTTGTCAACTCCTTGGCCACAAAGTATTGCCGAAAATGGAAAGCATGGACCACCTTTCATTAAGTGAAGTTGGAGATGAGAGAAAATATTCTGGAATATTTCTCTTACTTGTTCACCAATCTTGGCCGTTGGGAGTGGACTTTAAATGCTTGGGAGGACCACACGCAAGTTGAAGAAAAGTTTGATGGTGACAGCTCATTTTTATGTGGTTGCAACAAAAACCATCCGGCGTGGTTGCAACAAGAACCATCCTGTATGGTTTTTCTAAAACGATACTTCCTCCAGTAAGCTTTAATCAACACAAGAAAAACGTAAAGCATTCATGTTAAGTAGTTTGTTAATCATCAAAATCAATCATATACCATGACTAAACATGGTTAATTCACTAATTAAGCTTAATTTTAGTTCAAAAATTACCTCCTTTTTTATGATGACAAATAAGTGTTGATTACTTCAAAAGCAAAGGTTAAAAAAAACTTTTTCAAATAGTTTAAAAGCTCCCCCTATTTTGTTGGTCCCTTTATTCAAAGTAATTTCATAATTCCTGCATGAGAGATTAATCATGTATATAACGAAGTAGCGCAACAATCTCTATTTTAAGTATGGTTTTAAATAAAAACCATATCGCAATAGTAAATGTGGTTTTAATAAAAACCATGTATAGCATTCCACACTTAGTATGCCATATTCACACATAAAAGTGTGGTTTTAATAGAAATCATATATCACAATCCACACTTCCTACATAAAACTTAACATTTTGATCAAAAGTGTGGTTTTAACAGAAGCCACATTCACACACAGTTCTTGCATGATCAATGATCAACAATATTTCTTCCCCTTTTTGCATCAACAATAAGGGATTATAAAACACAATAACACAGTAGATAGGAAAATTATAATCTATTTAGAATATCTGAACATCCAAAAGAGTGGTACAAATATCCCAAAATAAGCAAAAGATAAGTAATATCCACACAGAAACCATAATAAAAACCAAATACCAGTACCGAAATAGAAACTAGATGATAGAAATGCAATGCATGAATCCTATAAGCATCATATCTGAAGAGGCTTCATTCATCATCAGAATGGACCAGAGTAGACAGCTTAGAGAGAATCTGTCCAATTTGTTCCATCACATTTGATTCAAATGTCCTCAATTCATCACGCAAAGCAGCAACATCTGTCTCAGCAAAACTGACCCGAGTAGCAAGATCATCAAGTTTGGACTCCTTGCTATTAGCAACAACCTTAACTATCTCAAACTTATCCTCAGCAATGAGCTTGATCCCCATCTTGGTGAGAGTTTTGCGGTCAATCTTATCAATTTCAATGGAGGAATCCGATTTGGTTGTCTTCACACCAAATCTTTGGGCTAAGAGAGTGATAAGTAGTCCATGGCTTCTCTCTTTGTAGATTGTCATGTGATGCAAAATCAAATGGGCAACGCAAATTGGACTCTTCTTCATCATGCATGCGACAATCCATAAATCCAAGTTAGCGACCTCAGTCAAGTGGCAGCATTATCACCCTGGTGAGCATATACATCAACCCTCTAGCAAGTGGGTTTGCATCCTTGTACTCTCCTTTTCTTGCTGACCCATAAACTGGTTTCACTTATTAACTGTAGTTTGGAGTGTTGGCGATTTTGATTTACTTTCCTGATGCGGTGTTGTAATGTTTGACAGCTATATTTTTTTAGCTTCAATTCCTCTTGAATAATATCAGCAGTGATCTTTACTATCTTGCCTCTGATTGTGGTTTGAATATAGTCAACCACGCCCTTTGAATCCTTTTTGACCAGTAGATTCTCATAGAATTCTTTCACCAATTTCCCACAAGCTGGTTTCTACAAAGTTGCCAAGTAATCAAGCTTGAAGTGTTTAAAATTTTAAGTAATCCTAAGAGCTTCAAAGTCATCCAGATTGACATTATAGGTCCTCAAGAATAGTTTGACCTTATTTCCTGCTCGCTTCTTCTCGGGCTTCTTGTTCTTCTTGGCTTTGGGGTCTGTTATGGCCTTCTTCTTAGTCTTCTTGTGCTTTTCGACAGTAGCAGACTGCTCCTGGTCATCATCTTTCTGCTTCTCAAGCTCCTTTCCATTGTATGACTCTGATTCTTCTCCAATTTCCTTTTCATCACCTTGCTGCTCATCATCTAGTTTTTGTGCAACCAAATCAACTTCTCTCAGTTTGGTATTTTTCTCAGCTTCTTCGGCATTCTTCAGAATCTCTGCTGAGGTCAGACCATCACGGTTGGTATCTTTGGATCCCTCACCCACAGTAGTGTTGAGGTTCAGAAGCTCATCCAAAGTGATTGGCTCATTTACAGATTAATTCTGTTGATGTTCTTCTTGCACAGAATTTGTGGTTTCTTTTGAAACCACATCAGCATCTTATACTGCCTCTTTCTCCACGGATTTGGTTTCATAAGCATCTAGAGCTTTCGCTTTCAGCACTTCATCATTGATTTTCTCCAACTCATTAGTTGCTTCCTTTTCCTTCTCAGCTAATCCATCATCAGGACTCTCAAATGATCCTGTCTTATCAACCTCCATCTCAAATAACAAAGTTTTCATTTTCTCTTCAAAGTATTTCCTAGCCTCTTCTTTACCAAATTTTCCATACTTATTCATAATACTTTTAAATGCCACATCCATCATAGCATCATCAGACTTGACAGACATAAGTTTATTAGGACCAAAAGTCTGTTCTAAAGCCTATTTTTCAGCATTATTCAGAATCTTCACAATAGTTGGTAGATTCTGTGTATCATCCATAGTGCTATCTAAAAGTAGGGCAGGATAAGAATCAAAGATGTTACCCGGTGGAGTACGTGTGATGTTGTTCTTTGTCTCAGTTTCCTTCAGCCCTTTGCCTTTTTCAGCCCCTTTCTTCATCAGCTAATCGGCTTTGAACTTTTCAAGCCCTTGAGCAGCATTCTTTTCAGTGGAGGTCAAGTCTGGGCTTATGTTTGAACCTGCATCCTTGCCCTTTTCCTTCATGGTTATCCCTTTTGGGGTTTGAGATTTGGTTTTCTCTTTAGCTTTTGGAGTGATGCTATATGACACTCTGGGGTCTATGAGGGTGGGAAGTGTACGCCGGTGCTGGAATGAGCATGGACAAGGAGCGACTTCTGGCTGGCTTTTAGACGGAGGGGCACATGAATGAACCGAATCCACACCCGAATAGGAGAGATCCTGAGACTATGTAGGGATGGGGCTGCACAGTTGGGGCGATTTTGTAATTATACGGGGTATGGGACTGTATAATTAAGAATAGCTCAAATGAAGTGATTTCGAAGGTTGTATAGGTATGGGACTATACAATCGATAATAACTTAAACGGTTTGATGGGTACTAACTATATCCACAAGGTGCACCTACCTTTTCGGTACTCATTCCATAAGAACTCCAAAGTTAAACATGCTTGAGTTGGAGTAACTCTGGGATGGGTGACCTCCTGGGAAGTTTTCTCCGGAAACTTGTGAGTGAGGACAAAGCATGTTGGAAAGGTCCCGTGTTGGTCTGCAGTGACAGTCGACAAGCTAGGACGTTACAAGCTGGTTTTCTTTGGTTTTAGAGAAGGGGTTTCTTTGGTGTTTTTCTTGGATTTTGATGTCTTGGTCTCCTTTGCTTGATTACCCTTACCAGAGTAGGTTTTCATGGTGAAAATTTAGAGTTTGTGATGTAGAGGATTTCTGTAAGTGTTTGAGGTTTAAGAGATTTTTTTTTAAGGCGAGAGAGAGATTGTATCAAGTGTTCATGAAGATTCAGATAATAGAGGAAAAAGGTTAGTGAAAAAGGGAGTTCACGGCTTTAGGGGCACGGTTGAATGCCATTTACTCAACTCCCTCCTTTATCTCTTTAGGTCAGACATGGGAGTTTAAAAAGAAACTTCTTTTGTAGACCATTAACTGCCCTGTCTCCACTTTGTTTGTAACCGTTGGACAATAACTGCTGAGTGCTGGTAGATGGTTTTTCCAAAAAAACATATCCTCTTTGCTTAATAAGACCCTGTTGTAGATAGATGGTTTCCCTAGAAACCAGATTTTCTTCGTACTTTTCCTCTTGGCCTTTTTGATGATCTAAACCCCTCTTGAACATGTCCTCATCTGCTTGTATGCTTAGTGTTCGTGTGAAAGTGTTATGATTACACTATACTAATGTATGTGAATGCATGAACACAGATACAAAAATATGGTTTATGCAGCAACCAAATAAAATTGCACAAGTTTAAGGTAAGTTGCACATGCCCGTGTTCAAGCCTGATTTTTGTGAATTGCACCACTTTGAGTGGCTTGGTAAAGATGTCAGCAAGTTGATTCTCAGTCTTCACAAACTCTGTTACCATGTCTTTCTTCACCACTTGATCTCGGATGAAATGATGTCTCACTTCAATACGCTTTGTCCGAAAGTGTTGCACAGGATTCTTGGTCAAGTTGATTGCACTAAAACTGTCACAATAAATAGGCACACAGTTAAATGTTAATCCATAATCAGAAAGGGTCTGTTTCATCCAAAGGACTTGAGCACAACATGCTCCAACAGCAATATATTCAGCTTCTGTGGTTGATGTTGCAACCGAATTCTGCTTCTTGCTTGACCAAGACACAAGGGATTGTCCAATCAATTGACAAGTCCCACTTGTGCTTTTCTTGTCTAATGTACATCCTGCAAAGTCTGCATTTGAATAGCTTGTTAGAGTAAAAGCATCGACTTTGGGATACCATAAACCTAATGAAGGTGTGCCTTTTAAGTACTTAAAGAAACGCTTTATGTCTCTAAGAAGAGATTCTTTAGGAAAAGATTAGAATCGAGCATATAAACACACACCAAACATAATGTTAGGCCTTGTGGCAGTAAGATATAGAAGACTACCTATAATGCCTCTGTACATTTTAATATCATCATCCTTACCATTCTCATCTTTATCGAGTTTAGTACATGTACTCATAGGCATAGGGCTTAGTATCTCTTTAGCAGTTCCAAAGTATACTTAGCTTGATTGATGAAGATGCCACCATCAAGTTGTTTTACTTGAAATCCCAGAAAGTAGGTGAGTTCACCCATCATACTCATCTCAAATTCACTGTGTATGAGGCTTTCAAATTCTTTACAAAAAGAATCGTTAGTAGCACCAAACAAGATATCATCAACATATATTTGTACAATAATCACGTCATTTTTGCTTGTTTTAACAAACAATGTTGAATCAACTTTTTCTCTCCTAAAATCTTTTGACATAAGATAAGAAGTCGATCTATCATACCATGCCCTAGCTCCTTGTTTAAGACCATATAATGCCTTTTTAAGTTTATATACATGATCAGGATGTTCATAACATTTAAAACTGGGTGGTTGCTCAATATATACTTCTTCCATAATGAAACCATTTAAGAATGCACTTTTGGCATCCATTTGATATAACTTGAATGTTCTAAATGATGCAAATATAAGCAACATATGAGTGGATTGTAGCCTAGCAACAGGAGCAAAAGTCTCATTATAATCTATACCTTCTTCTTGATTTTAACCTTGAGCAGCTAACCTTGCTTTATTTCTTACCACAATGTTGGATTCATCAAGTTTGTTCCTAAAAACCCATTTTTTTCCAATGACTGAATGTTCTGGGGGCCTAGGTACCAGTTCCCAAACAACACTTCTCTTAAGTTGGTCGCGTTCTTCTTGCATGGCATTTACCCAATTTTTATCAAGAATAGCTTCACTTGCGTTCTTGGGTTCCACTTGCGATAAGAAAGCAAGATGTGTATTCACATTATGCATAGAGGATCTCGTAATAACTGCTCTAGAGATGTCACCAAGAATGGCCTCTGTTGAGAGTCCTCTACGTGCTCTAATATTTCAATGAATGTGTGAAGTTTTGTTCTATCACTTCTGGTTTTTCACTAACCATGTGAGGTTGTGCATTTGGTTCCTGAAATAATCTGGATCTATATCATCACTTAGATCACAAGGGTCAATATCATCAAAAGTAGCATGCATGGTTCCTTCAACAACCACAGTTCTCTTGTTATGGACTCGATAGGCTTTACTGGTAATAGAGTAACCAAGGAATATAGCATCATCTGATTTAACCTGAAACTTATCCAAGTTATTCTTTGTGTTTAGAACAGAAAATCTAGATCAAAAAACCCGAAAGTAACCAATGCCTGGTTTCTTATCAAGCCATATCTCATAAGGGGTCTTTTTAATCAAAGGATGCAAAGATACTCTATTGAAAATATAACATGCTGTGTTCACACCCTCTATCCAGAAATGTGCAGGTAACTTATGCTCATTAAGTATAGTTTTAGCCATTTCTTGCAAAGTTCGATTCTTCCTTTCAACAACCCCATTTTGTTGAGGTGTTCTAGGAGTCGAAAAGGTGTGGACTATACCACTTTGCTCACAAAAGTGATTGAAGACAAGATTATCAAATTGTCCTCCACGATCACTTCTTATTTTTTAAAATCTTATACCATTTTTCGTTTTGTAAATGCCTAACAATAGTGCCAAATTCATAATATATATGATCCTTTTGAGCAAGAAACAATACCCATGTATATCTTGAATAATCTTCCACAATCACAAATGCATAACTCTTACCACCAATACTAATAGTTCTCATGGGACCAAACAACTCAATATGTAGCAATTGAAGTGGTCTAGAAGTAGAGAAAGTGTGCTTAGGTTTAAAGGATTTTTTAACGTATTTTCCAAGTTGACATACTCGGCAGGTGGTTTCTTTCTCATATTTCAGCTAAGGTAATCCATTCTGTAATTCTTTGTGGACTACTTTGAGATGAGATCTAGGATGGCATGTGAAACGACCGCATCCCAAAAATGATAATACAAAATATAACAATTATAAAATGACCAAAATGCCCTTAAAACCAGGGATGCCAAACTCTGTGTAAAAGCATCAACTCATAATCTCAGAGTAACCAAAAATAAACATCGGGATACAAGAGTTAAGTTTAAACCAGGCTTAACTAGCCAACGTAACACCGGTTATATCTACCGGAACAACAACTGATTAAAATCCAAGAAAACCAAAACAATATCCCGACAATAAAACGCAGCGGAAAAATAACAACAATGTCAATGACAAGTGTAAAACATATATGAGTCAACTCTATGGATCCATCAGGAAGGAAATGCAGCTACCTGCTGAAATGCAAGAGTCTGATACCCGAGATAAGAGCAACCATCAACACGCTACTAATGATCCGTAAAACCACGGTGGCGATTTATATGAGTCGCCTACTCAATGTACAATATAAGACAAACATACAGGCACACGAAGACAGGCTCGTAGGGTGAGTAAGTCCACGAGCTCAAGTATACACACACACAATCAACATGTGTCAAATACCACACATACAAGTGTTAAGTGAGTTATCTGGTTATTACATTCTTATCATTATTAAAGGCCCTCTACTGTGTACGTCGGGCGCGGTAGAGAATGGCCAGCTCCCCAGGGCATATGCCCAAATATAATCATATATTTATAGTTTAAATAACAACACCGGAATGGGTAAGTTCCGACAAAGAAAACCACCAACAAACAAGTGGCCGACAGCTCTAGGAGGGGTGCTCTCCTTAAAGAAGTTATAATACAAAATCTTGGGGCACACCCGTCAGTCCCCAAGTCGCCAGCTCTGTGAGGGGTGCTCTCACCAAAAGAAATGAATAATAACAAATAACCAAGGGGTACACCCTACAAATCCCCAAGGCGCTAGCTCTGTGAGGGGTACTCTGACTAATATACTAACCGAGGTCGTACCCATAAATTTCCTTGTCGCCGTCTCGGTGAATACAATTCACTAAAATAACAGGACCCGAGGGGTACCCTCTCTTCCCTCTCGGTGCTACCGGTCAACAGCCCCACAGTAGAACTTATTAGTTATTCAGGTAAGTTATGTTACCAATTATGAAATTATATAAGTGTCACCTCAAGTCGTATCTAAGTTGTGTACCATTTCAGAGATTCTCTAACAAAGCCTAAGCTCACAACATACAGAATATAGCAAGTCAGCATATATCACAAGCATGGCAATAACAGCTCATAGAAGGATCACATGGCAAAACAGCACGTATTTTCATTATCATGGCAATTCAGCATATAAACATCCAGGTACATAACACAATCAACAGTATGAAGCATACTCAGCAAGTAGTACTACCTAACCATACCAACAAGTATTCGCATACAAGTATATAAGTCTTATAGAGTCACCTCAATTGTGATTGCGCTCCGTCTGTCCACCACTAGTACCAGCCGCTCCTGAATTATGTCTCGTGCCTATACACATAGACACTATGTCTCACAAAGATATTCAACAATAAATCAATTATGCATGCTTGTGCAATGAAATCGTGGGTTAAAGTCTAGCCCGACCAGTCTACTCTCACTCACCAAAACGGTATTTCCAAGCCACGGGCCTAAGGTTCACAAGCTTTAAGTCCATCTAAGTCCAAATATCAATTGGGTCAAAACCCACATCCTCATTGGGCCTAAAGCCCAAACCATTCAACCCTTTACTTAACCCAAAACAATCTTGGGCCTAAAGCCCATGTCTTTAAGTCCACCTCTAAGCCTTAGAATTTCCTTTGGGCTCAAAACCCATTCTCATCAAAATCACTTAAGTCCTATAGGTTTAACATGATTGGGCTTGGGCCCGGTTTCTCTAACTTCCACACCAAGGACATACCCGAGCCCAAGGTCATCCGACCTAAAGATACTACGCACGTCGGAAATTTTCCGGCAACGTGCCATCCTCTCCCCGCGCACGGTATCCACTAAATCCCGGTTTTTCCCGTTACATCGCTAATGCTTGTCTAATAATATTACATGCCTGTGCGTGAAGGAATTAATACATATCATCATCGGAAAAGATACCCTTAATGACGGAGAAGAATTCCGCTCTGCCGGAACTGAACCTTGGCTTGCCGGAATAGTAACCTCCCACCGGATTCCGGTCACAACCTCGCCGGAATTCTGCAATAACCCAAAAACGACCTCATGAAATTACCCCAAACCACGCTGATGCAAAAACAATACACAATAAAAAATCCATCACTTGAACATCAGCAATACAAGCTAAAGAGGAAGATTGAGAATTGAGGACTTACCGGAACAACGGGATCCGAGTCCAAGAACGCGCGCCTCTGGTTCTAAACAACACTACCAGCCGAAGCTACCACCTGCAGCAAACCTGCTCCGGCGAACACAACAACAACCCGCAGCAGACCCCGCCGTCCACGGCACAAGAACCACCCAAACCGCCATCAACAAAAACAAACCCGAAACACCCACAACACAAACCCTCCACCGAGGGACACCCAGCCAAAACAGAGCACGATAAGACAGCAATCGACCAAAAGCGCACGAAAAGGAGAAAGAAGAACGCAGGAAGAGGCGTACCAGCGAACGGCGGGGGCGAAATCACATCCACCTTGGGATTTCTGCCCAGAACCCGCCACACCGAGCCTCCAAGCCACTCCTCTCGATGCAGACCGAAGGGAAGAGAGTAAAGGTGGTGACGGTGGTGCTTGGCCTCGAGGGTGACGAAGAAAGAAAAGAAAAGTAGAGGAAGATGATGAACGGGTGGCGGCGGCGGCTTGAGGGCACACGAGAGAGAGAATGAGAGAAGGAGAAAAGGGGTAGCGGCGCACGGGAGAAGAAAAGAGAGAAAGAGGAGAGAAAAGGAGAAAAGAAAAAGAAAAAGAGAAGGGTGGCTAGGGTTTCACAGATTTATATGGTTTGTTAAAAACCACATGTCTATATGGCATACTAGAACCTGTCTTAACAGTCTTCACCGATTGATATGGTTTGTTAAAAATCACATGGATAGTGTTAGGTTTAAACAGCATAGTGGACCCTGCCTTAACAAACTGCACAAATTGATTTGATTTGTTAAAAAGCATATGAGTAGCTCATATTTCTTCTTTTTATACTGAATGCCTTTGTTGCCCTAGCAACATATTTAGATTATCTATTCTATTTGTGAATTTCTCAAGAGAACATTTTAGATCCTCAATATTCTTCTTAAGCACATCATTCTCTTTTACTAACTTGTCACACATTGCAATACTATTAGAAATTTCTTTTTCTAGTTCATCATGAGCATTTTGCACGACAAATTTTTCACTTCTAAAATTTTCACAGTTTTTCACCAATATTAAGTATTTGTTATACGCTAGGCATAATTTTTAATTCAGTAATAAAGATTATTTTATATAATTATAAGGACTTATATAAAATAAATAAATTGAAAGAGTTTGGATTTACATCCTGATTTCATAAAGATCTACAATTAAAAATAAAAAAATTTGGGCCAAAGAATCATAAAAAAAAAATCAACCTTGGAAATTTTTTAGAGTGATTCATATATGTCTTATTTTTTTATATCTCTATCATGCATATAGATTTTAAATTTTTTTATAGACATGTTCTGTATCTATTTTTTTAGCATTTACCTCTTTTTAAAATATATAATAATCAATTTCTTTCTCTTTTATGAGCTATGATCTTTTAAAAAATTTTAAATATATTATGTCTATTGCTTTTCTTTGTATTATGCAGAGATATGTTTTCCATTCAACAATGCAATAATTTTCTACTTATATATGATGGTAATTATTTTATTAATTATTTTTTTAATGTACTTTGAAAAAGAAATCTAGGTCTAACTTATAGTAGGACTAATTTTATCTCTATTCACATGCGTCATGTATCACCTTTACTAAATATTTAAATTTTATATTAGTGATAAGGACACATTTTTTATATTTTTTTTCAAATTTAATTTTTTTTGTTTTATATTGCATGTGACACTAAATTTTAAAAATTCACATTCATCCTATATCACATTTTCCCTTCTTTTTTTTCACTTTTAAAAAATACCAAAGAAAGTGATTTTTTTCTTTTTTCATACGGTGGACATATAAAATAAGTCATTTTCCCTTATTTTTTCCGTTATAAGACTTAGAAAAATACTGTGATGCCCCAATCCATTTAATTGCATTAGGATGTGGATGTATGCCCAAATTCGAGAATAACACTAACTAAAGTAATTTGGATTGTCATGCATCGTAAATATGCTGAATATGAAATAGCCTAAAAAAACCTCTAAAAATCAAATATGATTGATTAAATTTATGAATATGCAAATGGACAATATGAAATTAAAAATATGGAAAGACGTACTTACTTTTTTGGGGGATTGAGTTTAGTGAGAGTTGAGCTTGTCTATGGTAAATTTGAAATTGGAAAAAATGAATAAAATTCATGGATACAATTATGGAAATATGTAACTAAAAAAGTATATAGAAAAATATGAGTTGAAGAGTTACACTGAAACGCCCCGACCCGCATTTACCATACATAGTAAATACGTATCAGAACTACTTTTATTACAATAACAGACAGTATTTACACAACAGAGTTTAGTACAGTAAAGATCCAAATATCATCTGTCACCCGAGCACGGGGACCTTATTCTAGCCAACATACATCAGCACGCAACAACAACAACAGTAAATATAAAACAACAACTGGAATAGAGTGATGAGAAAACAACAGCGGAAGACTCTATGTACATGCAGAGGTATGGATCCGGGGTTAAGTGAAGAAGATACAACAGCTGGTCGTACATCATACCTGTACTACGAGCAACTCATCCAACGTGATGAGACCACGTAGGCGAGGAGTGAGTCCGAAGTGCTCACCGGCACATTTAAGTACAATCACGGATAAACAACAATATGCAGCAACTATAATACTTCAAGGAAGAATACATAGGCAAATACAAAAGAATATACACAATAAGAATTAGACAATTGAATTTTCCAATTTTAGTATCCGGGCCCCGTCACTGGTCAAGCTAGGGTCGTACCTAGTTATTAACATATTTCGGGTGCCTGATCAAAAGAGAACCCAGGGATAGACATCCCAAAAATATCAAACACGGATAGACATCTAAAAGTAGAATCACATGATAGACATCGCAAGCATAGACATGCTTATATTAGGTAACCTGATAAACAGTCTCTAACCATCGAGTCGTACCACTACTTCCCAAGTGACATTTAAGTCGTCAACACAACTTCTAATTATCCAATTATCTTAAGATGCCCATTATATCAATTCAACAACAACGACAATGACAGGGTTGTACAACAACAATAACCAACTCAGCAGTACAATCAACAATTCAAGCAACAATCAATTCACAACAGTATTATAGACAACATATTAAAAATTATCCATGCTCACCTTAGCCGATTATCAGTTTTGGAACTCCCCAACAAGTTCCAAATCTGGTTCCTTGTTGTACTGCTCGTTATCAGTTCCTATTATAAACAATAAATACATACACATAAGATGCACAACAAAAATATGCTAATGATGACAATCTAGTACCGTAAGCCATATATATAACATATTAACCCAACCCGATTAATATCTTAGTTATGCCAAAATTATCATTATAGCCATATAATCCATATTTTAAAAATAATATATCATATTCATACCTGGGTATTACTCCGGTAGTTAATTCTCCAAGAATATTTTATAATTTATCTCCTCTTCCTAAAAGTATTTACTATAATTTTTTTCCAAAAGATATACATCATGTTAGAGTCGTAATTTCCCCAAGACAATAATATATCAAGTATTTAATTGATTATCAGAAATATATTCATTTACCATATATATATTTTTTTCATTTTTTTAAATAAATTCGGACTGGCCCAAGATTCAAGCCCGACCCGCCACTTGAGTTCAAACCCAAGCTAGGTAGCAGCTCAGGCAGAGACCCAGGCAGCAGGCCCAGCACCATCAGCCCATTACCCTAACCCAGACCCAACCAGGTCAGACCCGCCTCAATCGGGTCATCTTCAACCCGTGGACGGCTGCTCACCTTCGTGAGTTGCAGCAGCGGCGCGACGTGGAAACAGCAGCGAGGCGAGGCAGTAGCGATGCGGGCGAGACGCGGAAAAAGAGGCGGCATCGCTGGTGGTGTTCGTCGGCACCTGAGGAAGAAGAGAAGGAAGAAGAGGAAGGGTGGAGGTGGCGGCTAGTGATGGTGGTCTCGGGTGGTGGTGGATGGCTCGGGAAAGGAAAAAGAAAAGAAGAAGAAGAAGAAGAAGAAGTGGTGGTGAGGGGTCAAAACGACAACGTTTACCCTTATGTGTTGTTTTTTTTTTTCCTTTCTTTCTTCTTTGGTTTAGTTGCACTAGTTGCGGTTTTTGCAGGGTAAGGTGAGTACTGGGTAATAGGATTTTAGCTGGAGGAAGGTTATGTGTATACTGGTGTTTAAATTTGCATGAAGAGCATAACTATGTAGGCACGTTGGGTTAGCGGTGCAGAAACGGTGATGGGTGACACATGAGAGGATAACACAGCTGCATGATTGACGTGTGTAGTTGTGACTAACCCGCTTAATCGAGCGAGTACCATCTGGACTAGTAAATAACTATTATACCCCCCTTTATTTTATTTCTGGTCCGTTCGTTCGAGGTTAAACCCGACTTTTCTAAATATTTCTAGATCCGGTAAATGCCAACTTTGGCCCGAAAAATCCGCGGAAAAATCACGAACGTGGGCAGTGCTCGATATCGGAATCCAATGCTTGATTTACCTTAAATTAATTTCCCAAAATTAATTTCATAAGGTAAATTACTGTACAAAGCTTTTTACATTCTCGATAAAAATATAAATTTTACCCGGGCTGTTACAGTCTACTCTCCTTAAAGGAATTTCGTCCTCGAAATTCATTCCAATCCTGGGAAGAGATGCGGGTACAGGGTCCGCATGTGCTCTTCAACTTCCCATGTAGCTCATTGACAGAATGCTTACTCCACTTAACCTTTACCATGGGAATAGTACGGTTCCGCAGTTGCCGTACTTCTCGGGCAAGGATCTACTCTGGTACCTCAATGTATGTAAGATCCTCTGCCACTTCAACATCTACTGGTGTCACAACATGACTAGGATCTGACCAGTATCTCCTCAGCATAGAGACATGGAACACGTCATGAATGCGTGATAGCTCCTCAGGTAATGACAACCTATATGCCAAAGGTCCGATCCTTTCCACGATCTCATAAGGTCCGATATGTCTGGGACTCAACTTTCCTCACTTCTCGAACCTAATTAAGCCTGAGGAAAATTTTTTCTCTACCTTGTACTCCATTTCTTGCCGATGCTTGTTGGCGTAGCTCTTCTCTCGGTCTTAAGCAGCTCCCATGCATTGTTTCACCGTCTGGATCTTATCAACCGTTTGTTTAACCAAGTCCGGACAAACGATCAAATGAAGTCCTTCTTCATCCCAACAAACTGGACTCCGACACTTCCTTCCGTAGAGTGCTTCAGATGGTGGCATTTCGATGCTGGAATGATAACCATTGTTGTATGCAAATTCTGCCAAAGACAAGTACTTATCCCAACTTCCACTGAAGTTAAGTGCACAAGCCCTTAGCATGTCCTCCAATGTCTATATAGTCCTTTCTGACTGTCCGTCTGTCTATGGATGAAAGGTAGTACTGAAACTTAACTTAGTTCCCAAAGCTGTTTGTAGACTCTTCCAAAATCGTGAGGTGAACCTGGGATCTCTATCTGAGACTATAAAATTAGGAATACCATGTAATTTTACAATCTCAGCAACATACAACTTCGCCAACTTGTCCATAGTGTTAGTCTGCCGAATGGGAAGGAAATGAGCTGATTTTGTCAATCGATCAACGATAACCCAAACAACATCATGTTGCTTCCGAGTCATCGGTAATCCAATCATAAAATCCATGGTGATCATCTCCCAATTCCACTCTGGAACTGTCAACGATCTCATTTTGCCTGCTGGAGCCTGATGTTCAGCTTTCACCTGCTGGCAAGTAATGCACCTTGCCACATACTCTGCTACATCCTTCTTCCTACGCGGCCACCAATAATGGCTCTTCAGGTCCTGATGCATCTTAGTGCTTCTAGGATGCATTGGATATGGTGTCATGTGTCCTTCTTCTAAAATTTGACTACGCAGGTCAATGACATTGGGGACATATAAATGCTTTCCAAACATCAGTGCACCATCTTCAGCTATGCAAAACTTATCCTCTTTTCTATTGCGTACTCCTTCTTTCAGCTTAATCAGATCAGGATCTCCATCTTGTAACTCAACAACCCATCCTCTCATGTTGGATTTTATGTCCATATGTGCTAGCAAGGCGCCTGTGTCATCTACTGTCAGGTCAGCTCCCAACTTCCTTAACTCAATAAGTGAGGGTACTGAGTAAGTAGTGGAAGTATCTTCTAGTTGTCTCCGGCTGAGCGTATCTGCTATAACATTAGCCTCTCCTAGGTGGTACTCAATAATACAGTCATAATCATTCAGCAGCTTAACCCATCGTCTTTGTCGCAGATTAAGTTCTTTCTGAGTCATAATTTACTTGAGACTCTTATGATTTATGAAAATCCGGCATCTCTCTCCAAACAAGTGATGTCACCAGATCTTCAAGGCAAGGCTTACTGCAGCCATCTTCAGAACATGTGTTGGGTAATTCTTCTCATGTGGCCTTAACTGTCTCGAGGCATAAGCAATCACCCGCCCTTCCTGTAATAACACTGCTCCCAAGCCAAGACCTGAAGCATCACAGAATAACACGTACTCCATTCCTGGCTTAGGTACTATCAAAACCGGTGCTGAGGTCAACTTCTTCTGCAGCTCATCAAATCTTTTCTCACAAGCATCACTCCACACAAAAGCCTGATCCTTCCTCAATAGCTTGGTCATGGCACCAGCGATCAAGGAGAATCCCTCGATGAACCTCGGGTAGTATCCTGCAAGGCCAAGAAAACTCCAGACTTCGGATACACTCTTGGGAGGCTCCCATTCCAGAACAGCTTTAACTTTAGTGAGATCAACTTTTATTCCATCTCTCGACACAACATGTCCAAAGAAAGCAACTTCTCCAAGCCAAAACTCACATTTGCTGAACTTAACATACAATTGTTTCTCCCGTAGCTTCTGTAGCACCATTCTTACATGTTCTTTGTGTTCTTCCTTGCTCTTTGAATATATCAGAATATCATTAATAAAGACTACCACAAATATATCCAAGAACTCATTCAAGACCAAATGCATTAAACACATGAATACTGCAGGTGCATTGGTCAAGCCAAAGGGTACCACGGTTAACTCGAAGTGACCATACCGTGCCTGAAATACAGTCTTCAGTATGTCTTTCTGTGCAATCTTAGTATGTTGGGTAACGGGTACTTGTTCTTCACCTTCACCTTGTTCAGCTGTCGGTAGTCTATGCACATGCGCAAACTACCATCCTTCTTTTTGACAAACAACACTGGTGAACCCCAAGGTGATATACTGGGTCTGATGAAACGCTTCTCCAGTAATTCATCCAACTGTTTCTTCAACTCCTGAAGTTCTGTTGGTGCCATCCGATATGGAGCCATTGATATAGGTGTGACATTTAGCATTAGGTCGATGGTATACTCAGCCTCTCTATCAGAAGGAAATCCTGGTAGATCTTCAGGAAAAATATCTAGAAACTCCTTCACCACTGCTATGTTCTCCAAAATAGGAGTCTGTACTTCTTCGCCAGTGACATGAGTCCACAAGGCGTCTGGACCACATGGCTTCATTCCGTGGTCTTGGGTAGCAGAGATACAACATGCGGTAGCAGCTCTTCCACTTCCAGTTAACAAAATCTGTTGTCCACCGTCAGAAGTCAATAGCACTTCCTTGGTACTACAGTTCACTAAAGCACTGTGTTTCGACAACCAATCCATCCCCAGGATTATGTCAAAACCTCCCATGTTCATCACAACCATCTGAGCAAGAAAAACCTCATCGTTGTACGAAAGTGATACATCTCTACATACATGTGTTAACCTAACCACTATGCCCGCGGGTAACCTAACCCTCAACGGACGTGTTAAACTCTCTTCCATACAGTTATGTTGCATTGCAAAATTTTGTGCGACAAAGGAATGTGTAGCACCGGGTTCGATGGCGGCTGCGACGTGACCGGAGGAAGAGGAGAAGGAAGAAGAGGAAGGGAGGAGGTGGCGGCTAGTGATGGTGGTCTCGGGTGGTGGTGGATGGCTCGCGAAAGGAAAAAGAAAAGAAGAAGAAGAAGAAGAAGAAGAAGAAGTGGTGGTGAGGGGTCAAAACGACAACGTTTGCCCTTATGTGTTGTTTTCTTTTCTTTTTCCTTTCTTTCGTCTTTGTTTTAGTTGCACTGGTTGAGGTTTTTGCAGGGTAAGGTGAGTACTGGGTAATAGGTTTTTAGCTGGAGGAAGGTTATGTGTATGCTGGTGTTTAAATTTGCATGAAGAGCATAGCTGTGTAGGCATGTTGGGTTAGCGGTGCAGAAACGGTGATGGGTGACACAGGAGAGGATAACACAGCTGCATGATTGACGCGTGCAGTTGTGACTAACCCGCTTAATCTAGTGGGTACCGTCTGGACCAGTAAATAACTATTATACCCCCTTTACTTTATTTCTGATCCGTTCGTTCGAGGTTAAACCCGACTTTTTTAAATATTTCTAGACCCGAAAAATCTGCGAAAAAATCCCGAACGTGGGCAGTACTCGATATCGGAATCCAATGCCTGATTTACCTTAAATTAATTTCCCAAATTTAATTTTATAAGGTAAATTACTGTACAAAGCGTTTTACATTCCGGATAAAAATATAAATTTTACCCCGGCTGTTATATACATACTTTGATTTTACAGGGAATTGAGATTACGGGATGGTGGGTTTCCTTTTGTCTTTTATAGTTAGGGGGATAGATTGTCATAGTTTAGGTGAGTTAATGTGGTTGAATTTTACATTTAATTTGTTACATTGGAGCTTTTAAATTTTCAAATTTTCCGTTTCTTACCGTTTTAGCAATTGCTATGATTACCAAATTCAAATCATTTTCAATTGCTATTCAATGACTTGTGGCCATTAATTCCATTTGAAGCACCACATTAATTCTCTTTTTGACTCTTGAATTTTTTGTTAGAGTTAGTGGGGGGTATTCTAAAGGGAAATGCAAAATAATAAGACTTTATATTATGTGGTACCCAATTTTTCCTATCTTTTATGTATATTTTGCTACATGTAAGTTGTGTGGTTTGCCACATGTCAATTTTTTATGATCGTACGTGTCAAAATAGCAAAGCACCTTGAGAGAGGGCTTTGCTGTTATATAGTATATTAGATATTTGATTTTAATTTGGTGAAGTCACTAATGGAAAAAAGGGCTAGATAAAATTTTCGGTAAATCTAGAAGGACGACGAGCAATGTGTTTAGTACCAAGATTGCACGAGAATATTAAAGACATCAGTTTTGTTTTTAACAATACTCTGAAAAAGAAACTACGAGGTCCAAAGTAACTAATTTTGTCTTCTAAGTTATGTTTTTTCTTTTGGATGCTATCTTCTAAGTTATTTTTAGTACTTAAAATTACATTCCCATTTGAGAGTTTGAATCTCGTCTTCCTCTTCATAGATAATTTATTAATAGAGCAGTGTGGCTCAGGTGGTTTACCTCGGCCTTAACTGGAGTATGCTCCCCTTTTTAGTTACCAAAAAACATTAAGTTATAATTGTTGGCCACGAAATGAGAAGGCCACGTAAACAAATTTTATCTTCCAAATGTATGGGACGTGAATTTATCCGGAAAACATGAAGGATATAAATTTTCTTACTTCTAATAAACCTAAGTAAACGCATTGTGTAATCTTATTTGAAATTTTGTTACTACCAATTAATAAGTTATTTTGTGATTCCTTTTGTCCCAAAAAAAATCCAACGGAATTTGGCATCTTAGGGAACTTATTTTCAGATTCCAACAAATTCAAAAGAAATGATTAATACTATCAGGGGATTAACTATGTTGAATGTGCTTACATAAAGGGAAATTTGCCTTACAATAAATCTTTAGGAACAAATAAATAAATAATAACCAATTGCTTCTCCTTTATTGTTAAAAAAAAAAAACCAATTTCGTCTATTAAATGTGCTTATGTACCAAGCGACCAGCTAGTTCTGCTTAAGCGAGGTCTTAGGTTTGAATCCTTGTCTATTTAGAAATTCCCATTAGGAGACTTACCTAGAGTGACGGATCCACTATGTAGTCAGTTTATGACTACAATGGATCTTCCAAAACTTCTAAAACATTATAAGATTATTTTCCTTTTTAAAAAAATCTATTCTTTTTAGCTATTTTTTCTTTTATTGTTTTTCTTTTTTTTTTTGAGAAAACAGACTTTATTGTTGCTTAAATCAAACTCACGGGAGCTACATCAGTAGTGACAATAGCAGAAATCGCATCTGGGAAGTTATTAAACCACAGATGCTCAGTTCCAAAAGAAAAGGCAAGATGACTTAGGCAATCAGTTGCCTTATTCGCCGAACGAGGAATATAAAAGACTAAAAAACAGCAAAACGAGGAAATTAAAGAACGTAAATCAGCAATCACATGTCCGACTGCTGTAATGGGTGTAGAAGTAGACTGTAAGGTCGAGACAACTGTATGAGAATCCATCTCCAGGATCAGGCTGTTGATACCAAGTTCCGCCGCAAGACTGAGGCCCCAGCGGGCCGCCAAAGCTTCACCGGCAGTTGGCTCCATGCGACCAGGGAGGACCTTGGTTGCCAAAGCTAATATCTCACCATTCCAATTACGTAGTATGGCCCCTAGACCTGTACTCGTCGTGGAGATAGCTACATCAGTGTTGAACTTATATGTGTGCATGGGAGGTGGTTTCCAGTTTTGAGATCGGCTAGTAGTAGCCACCACTACCTCCGGCTTGTTAGCATCCTGATAACCTGTCAACAAATTCATGGCTGAGTTAGCAATCACAGAAGGGAGCGATGCTTTGTCTTGGAATATACGTTGATTGCGATCCTTCCATAATGCCCAGGCTAAGCATAAAGAACGCTCTAGCAGTGAGCTATCTGGCGAGGCTGCCAATTTGACAAGCCAATCTCCTGCCAAACCCGAGGGGAGATTAGAGGAGGATTGCTGAATACCACAAACATTCCAGACAGCTTGAGAAGCAGGACAATCAATAAGGAGATGAACAGTTGTCTCCGGGGCACCATTACATCTAGGGCACAAGGCATCACCTAGTCCCAACCTATTCATTAAGTTAGCTCGAACAGGAAGGATATCTGTGCATATGCGCCAGGCAAAAGATCTTAACTTCGGAGGGATATATAGTTTCCACAATGATTTCCACCAAGGCGATGAGAAGCCAGGAGCCACAGTCTCGACCGAAGCCCGTGCCGGATGCAAACTAGACAGGCCAAGGTGGTATCCTATTTTGACAGTGTACTGACCTGAAGGGCTGAAATTCCAGGTCGGCATATCAGCAGGGAGACGTGCACTTAAGGGGATGCTTCTAATGAGTTGGGCTTCGTCATGAGAGAAAATGGACTCAATAAGCTCATAGTTCCAGTCAGCCGTAGATTCATCAATTAGCTCCGATACATAAGCCTGTGGGTCAAGCTCCCGAACAGGTGAAGTAGCTAGGAAATTGTCGTCTCTTGGAAGCCATTTGTCCTCCCAAATCCGGAACTGAGTCCCATTCCCGACCAACCATCGAACACCCTTTTCCAATAGGAACTTGGCCTTGTGTATACTTCTCCAGGTATAGCTTGGATTAGATCCCACATTGGCCTGCAAAAAAGAAGTCCGAGGAAAGTATCGTGCCTTGAGGATGCGAGCCAAGAGACTGCATTCATTAGATATAAGGCGCCAACCTTGCTTGGCTAAGAAAGCCATGTTAAAAGCATCAAGGGACCTGTAACCCAATCCACCCACTGATTTCTTTCGACATAGCTTATCCCAAGATAGCCAGTGTATCTTCCTCTTCCCATCCCTGTGGCCCCACCAAAATTTCCGGATAAGCACCTCAATCTCATCACATATCGAAGCAGGCAACAAGAAACAACTCATCACATAGTTGGGAACAGCTTGAGCTACAGATTTAATAAAAAGTTCCCTCCCAGCATCTGATAGAAATTATTCCTTCTATTGACCCATCTTCTTCACCAATCTGTCTCTAACAAAAGCAAAGATCAGCTTCTTAGAGCGACCCACCATGGCCGGTAAGCCCAGATAACAATCGAAGGTTTGGACATCCTTAACACTGAGATCCCCTTGGATACTGGATATTAGCTGATCAGGCACATTTTGGCTAAATAAAACCTCCGATTTATCTAAATTCACCTTCTGACTTGAAGCATCTTCATACTGTTTCAGGATAGAAGAAATAACCATAGCTTCTCCTCTAGTAGCACGTGCAAACAAAATGCTATCGTCTGCAAAAAATAACTGAGAGACAGATGGGGCTGTGCTGCATACCCGGATTCCATGGACTCGACCTTCCTCAACTCTCCGATTAATAAGACAAGATAAGCCCTCAACACACAGCAAGAAAAGGTAGGGAGAGAGAGGATCCCCTTGGCGGATACCTCTGGAAGGGATAATCTTTTGTTGGGGAACACGATTGATGAGCAATGAATAGGAAACTGACCTGACACATCTCAACACGAGGTTAACCCAAGAAGAACTGAACCCCAGCCGAAGCATGATAGCCTCCAGGAAATCCCACTCCACACGATCATAAGCTTTACTTATGTCCAGTTTCAATCCCATATAGCCCTTCCTACCAGTACAAACCTTCTTCATATAGTGGAAAGATTCAAAGGCAATAAGAGCATTATCAGTAATCAATCTACCCGGGACAAAGGCACTTTGCTCCTCACCAAGTATCTATGGTAATATGAGTTTCAAACGATTTGCGATGACTTTAGTGATGAGTTTGAAAACCACATTATAGAGACTAATTGGTCGGTACTGGCTACATAATTCTGGATGCTTGATTTTTGGAATTAAGGTGACGAAAGTATGATTTAAAGGGGTATGATCAGCACCATATTCAAGACATCGAAAACTAAAGAGCAAATATCATTTCCCACAATGGACCAGAATTTTTGAAAAAATAATGGAGACATACCGTCCGGCCCGGGCGCCTTGGAGGGATGCATTTGCTTCAAAGCAATTAGGATCTCAGACCGCATGTAAGGTTTATCTAGCTCAGATCACATAGCCTCGGTAACTCTCCCTCGCACTGACGATAACACGGGATCCATACAAAGAGGGGCATCCGACCTGAATAACTTCGAGTAAAAATCATTGAATACATTTGCAATATCTTGCTGAGTAGTCAACCACTGCCCCGAATTATTCTTGATATCCATAATTCCATTCGCCTTGCTGCGCTGGTTAGCTTTATGAAAGAAGTATTTGGTATTTTTATCCCCATCCTTCAGCCAAGAAATCCTGGACCTCTGTGACCATAACACTTCTTCCTGGACAATGAGGGCTTCAATCTCCTTATTAACACACTTAGAGCGCTGAACCACATCCGGTGTTTGGATAGCCATATTCAATTCTTCAAGCAGTTTGCGCTTTTCCTTAAGAGACGAGATTATATTAGGGAAGTGCGCCTTGCTCCATTCAGAAAGCATCTGGCTACACCGATCAATTTTATACAAAACTCGCCCCAAAGGTGCCTCAACAGAATTCGACCTCCATGCCCTGTCCACAGTAGCCGCACACTGCTCATCCCTCAGCCACACCGCTTCAAAACGGAAGAGGCGTTTCTGCTTAACTGAAAAACCCTGCGGTCTATCTGACACTACCTTTAATGGGGCATGATCAGAACCCTGACACGGTAACTGCTTGACAAGGGCTCTAGGGAAAAAATCAGACCAGGCAGTGGAACCAACCATTCTGTCAATACGTTTTTCTATATGGGTGTGATCATGATGATATTGGCCCATGTAAAATCGCAACCCATATAGCCGAGATCATAGAGCCGCAGATTTACCAATGTAGCATGAAACTCCTGCATAGCATTAAAAGATCGTGGTAAACCCCCCCTCTTTTCCCATTGAAATAATATTTCGTTGATATCCCCCCCACACAACCAAGCAACATCTGGCAAATCTCCTGGCCGATTCCACAGCTCCCATGTTATCCACTTTTCGGATGTTTCAGGCCAACCGTATAGTCCAGTGAATTGCCATTGGTCTGAACCATTACCCCCCCTCAACTAAGACATCAATACGATGCAAAGAGAGTGATCGGAGAGTAACCTGCAAGTCATTCTTCCACAGAAGTGCCAATCCCCCACTGCGAGCTCTCCCATTGCCCTCACACTCCACAACAAGTAGCCCATCCCATCTCAGCCGCCCAAAAATCCTTTCCCTCTCAAATTTCTTCAACCTAGTCTCTGAGAGGAAGACTATGAGAGGGTTTTCAAGCTGTAACAGCTTGCATAGTCCGAAAACTGCACGTGGATCCCCCAAACCACGGCAGTTCCAACATAAGAGACTCATAATGCTAGGCGGGGTTGCACCGCAACCTCCGCCAATTCAGAAGCACAATCCAAATTGCCAGCCGCCTCCTTGCGTTTCTTCCTTCCACCCTTCGACTGCTCCACACTCCCATCTTCACTCAGCCTCACCGATTTCCGCTTTGGATCACATGCCGCCATAATAGAGGAACCCTCATTACTCACAAGATTACGAGCCAGACGTTTCCACGTCGTGATAGTCTTAGGGGGTTCAATTGGTACATGATGGAGAGCTAAAGGCTCAGGTTCACTATGAGCAGGAGGGTCGGTTATCGGGATTTTGGTGGGAGAGAGTGAGTCGGGTGTATTGTGGTCAGAGATGATGAGGTTCTAGGGACTAGGTGAGGATGGTTTTAAAGGGAATCCTGGAGGAGAAAAACAAGTGGCAGATGTATGAGACCCTACAGGAACCCCTTCATTCACATATGGAATCTCGGACGAAAGTACATCCCTTTCCATAGTAGGTCGAGGTGAAATGGGCGCATATTTTGAGCCAACATCGACCCCCTCCAAACTCTCAACCTCATGTAACCCGAAACCTTGAACCTGTGCAACAATCTTACCAAGAGGGCTATCAATAGGGTTGCACACATGTACAACAGCCTGGGACCCACCCCTGACAGAATCTCCATTCAGATCGTCTTCCCTCGTTTGAACAAAATTGGATCTCAGAGGCTGTGAAGTAGCCGTAGTGGTGCGATCCTTAACCACCGGGTTAGCTTCCTTTCTGACATCCACCCTATCACGTCCTGGTTTGAAAATCCGTTTCCTCTTCACTTTCTCATCATTAAGCCGGGGCCCCTAGGAGAAACCAATCCGACGGAGAGGAGAGGCCCGCAGCTCGTCTCCGTATTGGAATAAGAGGGGGTTCTGAAGATCATCATCATCCACAGTAGAGCAGTCCCTCGCCACATGACCCATGCACCCAGAATGAAAACAGAACCATGGCAACCGCTCGTATTTGAAATATACCCAAACTTCCTTCCCATCAGCCATCTGAACAGTAGAGCCACGAAGGAGAGGGGTCCGAACATCCAGAATGGCCCTGAAACGAATAAACCTCCCCTGATGAATCCCCCGCTCGGCATCAACTTCCAAAAAGCTACCTACCTGGTCACCCAATGCCTCAACAAGCTTTGGTTTGCGTAGATTGAACGGCACATCATAAACCCTAGTCCACATGGGGACGTGGAAGAGGTGTAAATCTGACGGCTGCTCGTTACCCTTCAATTCCCCTAAAACCACAACTTGATTATCAAAATTTCATGGCTCTTGTTCTAATACCCTCTCACGATCACGCCAATGGAAGAATTGGAACACAAATAGGTTTGTGTCCAATTGAGAGATCTCCAGATCATGCCCTGGCTTCCAGACCAATTTCATGGTCTTCATGAAAGCCTGTGCGTTAAAAGGATGATCAGTCCATAACCTACTCACCAAACAGAGCTGCACCTCCGACTGCGCCTCCTCAGACGGGTCTTCCTCAACGACAATAACCTTCCTCTCCGCTTCGGTTCGCATCGCCATCGGCCCAGCATCACGTCGACGGGGGATATTACCGCTGGACGCCATTGCCAGCCCCCACACCGATTGGAAGAACAATCAAACACAAGGAAAAAACAAAAGAAAACCCTAGATAGGGAAAACCCTACCAGGGAGGCAGAAACCCTAAAGGGAGAGAACTCGCACCAAGACGAGAGAAAACCCGAAAACCTCGGGAGTCTTATTTTTATTGTTTTTCTTTTAGATAACCTTTATCTCTTTCCTAATTTTTTAAAGAACATTAACTGTTATAGATGTTTTCAATGATTTGCTGTCAATTAAAATATATTTTATTAATAATAAACTAATTATTCATTATTTTCAAAATCAAAATGAGAAATTATTACATAACAAATAAATCTGTAACAAAATTCCTTGAGGATTTCTAATTATAATTCTATATGTCTATAAATTAAGTATTTATGAAATAATTTTTTTATCTAAATAAATGCTTATTACTGGATAGATTTTGTACATAATTAATCTACCAAAACAGATATAAATAATTATAATATTTCATTAATTTTAATATTTGACACTAAAATTTTTCTTTAAACTTGATTGGTTATATAATTTTTCATACTTTTATTTGTTTGCCTACACTAAAAAAGTATTTTTGGATCCGTTCCTGCTTACCCACCATAATTAGATGCGTAACTCGGGTCGAATCTAGTCGGAACAAAGCTCCGTCTGGGGAACAAAAACTGTGCTTAAGTTCTGCTGCAAACGAATTGGACCAGGCATTGATATAAACGTCATCAACAAGTTTTTTTTTTTTCCCTGTTGTAAACTCTTAAAGCAATTTGCCGACAAATTTTGACCTGAGGCATAATCATTATCAACAAATTTGTCCTGTTGGTAATTTCCAACACAACAAAGATTCAATTTTCTCCATGCAAATTATAGGGCTTTCCTACTATCAAAAAAAAAAATTAAAGGGCTTTCCTGACACATTTGACCAGTATTGGCATAAACACATTCCCAACGCCAACAGAACTTTCCTGTTGCGGCATATCTATATTTTTCACATAAATACATATTTTAATCCCATGACTTATGTCTTGGAGAAAAAAGTACGTACTTTTTTTTTTTCTGAAGAACCAAAAAAGTACGTACTTTGATTCTATATACAAACAAAATTCTCCAAGTCATGGACAAGTTTTATATTGCTTACTGTGCGTATCTGCTCACTACTAATATCGTAATAGATAAGGATCTTCAATGAGAAAAATCAGGAAATTTATGTCAAGAGGAAACCCTTTATTAGATATATAATATTATATTGGTTGGCATGCCATTAGTATAATAGTTTTATTCCAATCATGATCGATCATACAATTAAACTAAGCTTCAGATCGTATTTCCGAACCAATAGACACCCTTAGTATCTTCATCTGGCTCAACATATAAGCACTCTGTGGTTGACCTCCACAGTGATTTGAGAATTGGAGTGTCATCAAACTTGTAGTACTCACCCAGTACCGGCTTGATTGCTTTGGTTGCCTCCAGTGCATGATAATGTGGGATGGAACTGAAGAGATGGTGAGCTACATGAGTATCGGTGATGTTATGGAAAACCTTGTTGAAGATGCCATAATCTCTATCCACTGTGGACAAAGCTCCTTTCAACCATTCCCATTCGGATGAATCATAGCGTGGAAGGTCCGGGTGGCAGTGTTGCAAGAATGTGATCAAGACAATTGAGCCATTGGCAAAGAGTACAGGCACACCATATGCGCACATCAGCCAAGCCAACCCTTTTGCAGCAGCGACTCTGTATAGCACATAAATGGTAGCGAAGAGGCCTGCATCCGAAATGTAAATTTGCAGCCTTTCCTTATCCGTGAACAAGGGACTGTAGGGATCATAGTGACTCGCGAGACGGGCATGCTTCTTGCCGGCCAAGTTGAATGCCAAGTACAGATACATTCCCACCGTCAGCGATATGGCAATTCGGAAAGCTCTGCCTGGAGGGTTGTTAAGGTACTTGGAATACTTGGGAAGTTGGGATTTCGGCTTTGGTACAAAGTTTTCGTCCCGTTCCAAGGACGATGTGTTTGCGTGGTGGAGATGGTGTGTGTATTTAAATGAGAAGTAAGGGATGAGTAGTGCGGAATGGAGGATGAGGCCAATGACATCATTAATCTCTTGGTGCTCGCTGAAGGCTCCATGACCACACTCATGGGCAATGCCCCAAATGCCAGTGAGAATACAGCCTTGGAGAAACCAGTAGAGAGGCCAAGCGATGTAGGCCATGAGTGGAGAAGGGAGGGAGGGGATGCAAGCTGTGGCAATGTGGTAAAAGATATATATCAGGAAGAGGTCATAAGCGAGGTAAGAGAATGAGCGGAGAAAAGAGCGTTGAAAGCAGTGGGGAGGGATGGCGTTCCTGAGTTGGCTAACTGTGAATGGAGATTTTGAGTGAGGCACTGCTTTTGGTTGGAGTTTCGCTGCCATTTCTGTATTTTTAGAATTCTCTACTCTAATCCACAAGGCAATGCAGCATTATATACCAAGCCTGACGAAGACGATGTCAAGAACTGAGGTATTTGCACTGATTTCTGCGGCAATTCTTGGGTCCGATAGATGTTCTATTTTCAACATCCCCAACTTGGAATTAATAGTGAACAAAATGTGTATCTCTTGTAAGTTTCCATTGAGCCAAGTATGTAAACAACACACAGTAGCTAGCAATGGAACTTCTTTAATTCTTCCATCAAAAATATTATGTGGCAGGCTGCCAAAAGCAAGACGTCAGGAGTAGAAGACAAAAATTATAAATTCTTCACGTTGATAACTATCCTATACCACCTCCACAACAAGGAACCTGGAGTACTATTTCATTAATTTGCAATTAATAGTAGAGAATTTAAAAGCAATACCAGACATCAGAGCTTGGAAAACGAAAAGAACAGAAACAATGGTACAAATAAATCTAATAAGCTACGCGGGAATGCAGAATGCATGCTGATATTTTTTTTCTGTACGGTCTACCAAGCTGCCAAATACTTTCAACACAAACAAAGATAAACAAAGAAAACTCCTCCACAATTAAAATATAGGTGGAAACATCAGACATGGCCGAAATTCTCAATTTTACAGAGAAACGTTGAATTTATTGAATTAACCATCATGCATGGCATAATTAATGTGGATGGAATCGAAGCGATGGTGAGCCACGTGAGTATCTGTAACGTTTTGAAGAAACTTATTGAAGATGCCATATATAATCTACATCCACTATTCGACAGAACTCCCTTGATCCATTCCCTTCGGAAGAATCGCAGGTCACACTGGTATATGAATTTGATCATCAATTCTCAAAAAGAAAATCTCAAAAAAAAAAAAAGAAGAAAGAACTTTGATCATCAAGACAATTGTGCCACTGGCATACAGTACTTTGAGCAACATTAGCCAAGCCAAAAGCTAACCAACCTTTTAGGGCACAAGTGTTGGAAATAGAACTGATAATTTGATGGGCAGATTTGAGAGGAGGCTCTTATACAAATTCTGAAAATTTTCCAAAATTCAAGAACACCACAAAACACTAAGAATAGACTTAGGGACGAAAAAACTAATTGTTCTTCACCATACTTTCGACTAGAAACCACTAGCAAATTTATACAACATACTAATTTAGAAGACTACTTAATTAGGCCTTGGCATGCCTAGAAATATTTAATTAAGCATACTAACTCTTTATTCTCCAAAACTAATCTTAACGACTACTTAACTAAAGTAACATAGCATTAGACACACTCCTGTTAGTCCGAGTGGCACTATCTTGCGGAATAATGATCGACTGAAAAATAAATGGCACACAGAATTTAACGTGGCTCACCAAAAAATTATTGGATTACGTCCACAAGCTCGATCCCATATAAAACTTCCACTATAAAATAGTACGCTTACAAAGTCAGACTTTCCTAAAATAAATTTAGGGGCAAAATAAATCCTAAGGCTCTACACAAAATAGTGTCCCCCAAAAGTATTTCCAAAAAATACCCCAAAAAGTATTTTTTCTTACTATTTTATCACTTTCTAAATTAAGAAGGACTATTTTATCACTTTTTAAATTAAGAAGGACTATTTTTTTTCTCTTTCCCTCCCCCTCTCTCTTTTTCTCTCTCTCTTTCTCTATTTTTCTCTCCTGTGAGTTTTTACTCTGCGAGCTGTGTGTATCTGCGTTGCAAGCTCCTGCCTTTATATAGGCAGTGGATGTGCAACTTTGTTCTTCAATTTTGTTCCTCGTGCTACGATGGAACATGGTGCACTCTAGATCTTGATTTTTCATCCTCTGTTGCACCTAGACATGCTGCACAACTTCATTGCCGATTATGACTATCAAAGTATGCTGCCACCTTTGCTGCAACGTAGCATACTACACAAAATTGGCTGCTACATTATGGTGTTTGTCCTCTTCTTCTTTTTCTCCTGTCTTTGGCTTTTTACTTTTGTTTTTTATAATAAATTAGGTGTGGCCCCACCATGTGAAGGAAACTTACAGCCTAATAATTCTCCCCCTTTCCGACTACATGGGGGAATCCATCATCCTGGCAGCTTCTCAGCAAAATTCAAACTTTCCTCTTGGAAGCGTCTTCGTCAGCATATCAGATCCACTCTCGTCCGTGTGTATCTTTTCTAGTTGTAATTGTTTCTTCTCGTGTACATCCTTGATCCAATTGTATCTCACATCAATATGCTTCGATCTGGAATGAAAGGATGCATTCTTCGCAGGATGGATAACACTCTGACTATCACAAAATAATTAATAACTGTCTTGCAAAAATCCTAGTTCAGTTAGGAACTTCTTCATCCTTAACAACTCCTTGCATAGTTTCGTTGCTGCAGTACATTTAGCTTATGTCATTGACAATGCAACACACTTTGTAGCCTCGACTGCCATGACACAGCTCCCCCTAAAAAATTAATCAGGTATCCTGATTTAGATTTTCTGGAACTAACATCACTTGCCATGTCTACATCGTTATATCTAACCAACACTGGTTTGTCTTCTCCATAACACAAGCACATTTTGGAGGTTCCTCGAAGATACCTAAGAATTCACTTAACAGTATTCCAATGCTCTTTTCCAGGATTTGAAAGGTGTCGGATTACCACTCCAACTGCGCGAGCAATATCTAGTCGAGTACATACCATGGCATATATCAAGCTTCCAACTGCTGAAGCATATGAAACTCGTTCCATCTCTCTCTCTTCTCCTCATCTGTGGAGGGACTCTGACTCAATCTAAAGTAGTTAGCAAGAGGACAACTAACTGCTTTAGCCTTATCCATGTTGAATGAAACGCCCGTGTCCCAATTTATTAATGTAAGTTATAAATTAATAATAGATTGACCAAATGGTCCTTATCATACCCGGGACACCCGTATCCCAATATAACCAATCAAATTTATCATAACATGTAGAAAGACCAAACTGCCCTTCTCACCGGGATACAATATCAACATCATAATTGATTAACAATTATACAACAAATAC
>JAKUCV010002085.1:0-15193 GCA_028386065.3 Turnera subulata | reverse complement strand
ATTAAGATTATAATTAGAATGAATAGTCAGGTTATTATCACGGTTGCTATAATTATAATGACGGTAATTAGATAAGGAGGCGAGGCGTGCGCACGGGGGTAACCTGCGCCACTCGGGGGGATTTCTATTTAGGGTGAGCGAGTGAGAGAGCAGTGAAGGAGAGGAGTTGCGGTGGTGGTGGTGGTGGTGGTGGTGGTGGCGGCGGGTGGTGGTGCTAGTAGTAGTGATAGTGAAGGTGCATGTGCGGGTACGGGTATGGGCCCACGTTTGGGCTGGGATCGAGGGTTTGGTGTAAAGGGCAGCTGTTGCCATGCCTCGCTTGAGGGTGGTGGTGGTGGTTGCTGGCATCAGAATTTAGGGAGGGGTAGGTGATTTGCTAGTGAAGGAGGAAAACCGAATTGTTTGTTTTTGAAATCTTCCCTTTTTTTTTTAAACTTTTCTTTTAAGAGAGAGCAAACTCACATGAGTGTGCTCGTTTTTATTTTAGGCTCTTTTTTTAAATTGGGATGGAGATTTCTGGGAGTTACCGGCTCTATTTGGCATATTCTTATGTGTGTGTCTTTTCCTTCTTTCCACTTTTGGGATTTTTATTTTTAGTTTTTATTTGTTACGGTATTTGTTGCCGAGTTTCTGATCTGGTAGGTAAACTCGCACGGTTAACAAGTAGTAGAAAGTAGAAAAAGAAAGTAAAGGATGCATTTTTTCATTAAAAAAAAAAGAGAGAAAAAGGATGCATTTTTTCATTAAAAAAAAAAAGAGAGAAAAAGGATGCATTTTTTTAATCTCAATTGTGTAAACAAAGAAAGAACTCTTGCTCTGGTTGATTCAAACACCAAATAAATTTGTCTAGGACAGAATTCTAGACAAATTTATGGTTGTTATTATACCAATTCTTTTAGAGCACGAATAATCTTTTTTTGTGATGCGATTACATGCTGCTGGACAAATGCCTTCCTCCACTCCCTGAAGAATAAGGGTACTTTTACAAATCACATTTTGTGATCCAACATGACCCAAAATCTTTAAATTAATCTAATAATTGAGAAAGGTGGAGTTTGATGCCCATATTTTTATCCCAAAACATCGAGAACACTGACCAGGCTCATGCTATTGAATCGATCGAGCCTTCAACCACGTTTATTTCACACTTAAATGTGAGAAATCTAGTACGAGGAGCAAGTTTGAACATGTTCATAAAGTAAGACAAAACACACAAAAAAAATAAGTTTTTAGGAGGGAGAAAGAATCAAAGAAAGGGTCAATAAAGGATTCGTGTTCTCTGGACAAGATGCCTAAACGACGCCGTGAACCAAGTTTGGGTTGCATGATAAAGCAGGTACTGTATCGTAAAAAGAAGGCTTTTCCTGTGAAAATAGTTGTGTGCGTCAATGCTAATAAAGCAAGCAAACCAGCTAGATTGAAGGGAAAGCTTGCATGCCTCTTTATCATCGTGTCAATTTGGAGAGATTAGCGGTGAATGGGTTGTGCCAAAGAAAGAACCACAATAATAACTTGTATATAATTAATTTTTAATCAGCATATGATAGCATATTTGCTTTTTTTTGCCACAAATATACCTGTAAATCACGTCAGGCCTGAATCTCCATGACTTCCCAACCCAATTGGGGGAATCAAATTCAAGGGAAAATGCCATTATGTCATGTCAAATGCACCGGCAATTTGTAATGGTATCGAATAGGACTACCGGTCACCGAGAGAAACTTGATTGGGTCACTCCAAGAAATTAAGTGTCATTGTCTTACCATTGAATTCTAGTCTACTTTGATTTTTCTAAAAATAAAAAATATAAAGCATTTTCCTTTTTTTCAATAAAATGTATTGTTTTCTCTCTGCCATTATTTTTTTTTTTGTGTATGTTATCATTGTTGGTATAATAACGTCAATTTCCATGTATTAACTTGAAAATTCGAATATAATAGAAATCAAGGAAACAGACCATTTCCCACGCACATTTTGTAGAGTCACCGCTAGTACTTGAATGATATAGGGGAGGATATAAGCCAACATTACTTTCTTCCTCTTGTGTTGCATTTAATTGTTAATTTTGCAACAAAATGCTAACACATACGTTTTGTTTTGGACTATACTGGCATTTCTAAAAGTATTAGCCGGCAAAAGTTGCTAAAAAAATGATCAATTAGGAGTTTATATAACAATGCAGTACAAATCAGATTATCAAGTTGTTTGTAAGTGTGTTTACTTAGCGTCCTCCAGCGTCGGACTTTAGTCATTAGTAGTCTTTTCCAGTAAGACATTGATCACACAGAATTTTTCCCACTAATTTATTTTAATTCGTACAACCCATTTATTTCGTGTTACAATTGATCGAGACATATAAAACCAATCGATGATCTCTCCAGATTGTTGTTTTTTTTTGTTGGTCGAAAGTTTTCAGTTTTCAAATTAATCAATCATGGCCCGGTGACTCACTAACACGAATTCTAGCTCTCTTGGTACCACTTTTATACGAGAGCATGGTCAAACGTTAAAAGGTGCAACTTTTTGTTGCTGTCGCTGGTGATGATAATTGAATGGTACCAATAACAATAATTATTTCACTCTGGCCTACTGCTGTGTTTTTGCCCCATTCTCGATTTTCTTTTGGGTGCATAGTCTTGTAAGTTGGAGCAAGTGATTGCAATGAACCATGTCATTACATAAAATAATGTTTCGCGTATCTAGCAGCCTCATCAAACCGGCAGAATTCTACCAATTTCTGTGTCAACAAGAATAAACTAGCTACTTCAACAAGTTATAAGATGAAATGATTATGTTGCATTAACCAGGACAAAACCACAAGAAAAAGAAACACATTGTTCGCTAGCTAGTGCATAATTTGTTTAATTAGTATTCGATAAGATTGAATTTTTTTTTTGGATTATCACATAACATGCTTCCCACGAGTAAGAATGTAAGATAGTTCGTTCTAAGCTTTCACAGATATTTCTCTTTCATATTGCGTGCCAACGGCTAGTTTTAGAAACACTCCCAACATGAACAGTAACTTTTCTTCCCATTCTCCATTCTTCATCAACCTTAATACATGTCTTCACTAACGAAGCAGCTACTAAAATCCGTGCATTTCAGCGGCTCTCTTCAATCTGTGGGGGTAGACTCTTGTCAACAGGACTGATATTTGGTGCAATCAGAAGTGTGGGAAGCTGGGGGCAGACCATCTATACAACTGCACTTCAAGTGTTTGTTAGAAGTACAATAAGAAGCTAAGCAGGACACGATGTCCTTAGTGGTATGGAATTGTAGAGGATTGGGAAAAACTCTCTCGAGGAACAAGTTACTGGACCTGAATCAACATTTTCAGCCTGATATTGTATTCTTGATGGAAACAAAGCAGGGCAGCTCCAAATTGGAAAGGAGGTACCGGCTTTTTGGCAGAAGTTAGGGGACCTCAGCCCTGGCGCACAAGTGGGGTGGCTTGTGGCCGGTGACTTCAATACACTCCTTGAGAGTGATGATAAGGAGGGGGGAGGATGGTATCCCCATCACAAACAAGGGATTTCCAGGAATTTATGTGTTTGTATGAGATGATAGATGTTGAATGTAAGGGAGATAGTTTTACATGGTCGAACAAGAGGCCGGGAGAGGCTCATATAAGGGCTCACTTGGATAGAGCACTTGCCATTCTCAAATGGAGGATGATGTGGCCGGATGCGCTACTCAATAATGAATTGATGATTGGGTCAGATCATCGGCCAATGGTGTTGTCGTTGCAGAAGTCTACCACCAAGGTGAAGAAACAATTTAAATTTGATTCACGATGGGTGGAAGACGAAGAGTGTGAGAGTGTTGTATCTGAAAGTTGGAGCTCAACCACGAGTGGGTCTAGGCAATTCAAAGTTGCTAGAAAGATTAAAATCACACGAAAGGCTTTAACCCGGTGGAGCAGGCGAAAGAAACAAAATGCGAAGAAGGAGATAATTGAACTTATGGCCAGACTTAAGGTACTGGAGACATTACCTTACACGCCCGAATCAAAGCAGGCAGAAGAGGACATCATGAAATAGTTAGAAAAAGCATGGGGTTTGGAGGAAATGTATTGGGTGCAGAAGGCAAGAATTAAATGGCTTGCGGCAGGTGATAGAAATACTAATTTCTTCCACACTACTACGGTGCAAAGAAGGTGTAGGAACACAATCAAATGCTTGACAATGGAGGATGGAAGGCAGGTTACGGGACAACAAAATCTCAAAGCAGAGGCCTACAGCTATTTTCAGCATATATTCACCTCTGAGGGTGTGTCTAATCTTGAAGAATGGAATTGTTATATTCCGAGGGTGGTGAAGGAAGAAGACAATGTTTTCCTTTTAAAGGAATTCACTGATGAGGAAATCAAAGCGACTGTATTTGGAATGGGAGCTTCGAAATCCCCTGGCCCTGATGGTTTCCAGGGTCTTTTCTACCAGAAGTATTGGCAGGTCATTAAGGAAGATGTAATATTAGCCATACGGAGCTTCCAGCGCTCTGGGCAGCTACTGGCTGAATTAAAAACTACATTGATAGTACTCATTCCCAAAGTTAAGTGTCCTGAATCTCTTACTCAATACAGACCAATAAGCTGTTGCAATTACATATACAAGATATTTTCAAAATGTATTGCGAACAGGTTAAAGGCTATACTCCCAGGGTTGATCTCCAATACACAAGCTGCTTTCGTACCAGGGAGGAACATTCAAGATAATATCATCATAACACATGAAGCTCTTCACTCCCTTCGCTCTAGATGCAAGAAATCGAAGACCGGGATGATGTTGAAGCTAGATGTTGCAAAAGCTTATGACAAATTAGAGTGGGCGTATCTTAAGCGGATTTTAACCTTGTTAGGTTTTGATCCTATGTGGATAGAGATGATCATGAATTGTATCAAAACTGTAAAGTTTGTAGTTAACATGAATAGGGAGCAGACAGAATATTTCCAACCTTCGCGCGGCATTAGACAAGGAGATCCTCTATCTCCTTATTTATTCATTCTTGCAGCGGAAGGTTTATCAAGAAGAATGGAGAGCTGTCACCGAAATGGTTTCATAAAAGGGTTCAGAATTAACAGATTTTGCCCACCAATACATCATGTTTTCTATGCCGATGACACGGTTCTATTTGGAGGAGCATCTGTGGATGAAGCCCGAAATCTTCTCTGGGTTTTTTAGCAATATAGTGTGGCTTCGGGGCAGCGGATCAATAAAGAGAAATCCAGAATCTATTTTAGCTCAAATGTCCATGAAGAGAAGAGGGAAGAAATTTGTGGGGAGGTGGGGATGAAGGTAGCTGCTGACAATGATACTTATCTGGGAATTCCCACGAATTAGGGGAGGTCTCGGACCAAAACACTCAATTTTGTGAAGGAAAGAATTCAATCTCGGCTGAGAAGTTGGAAGGGTGCTTTGCTTTCTCAAGCAGGCAGTGAGGTTATGATAAAAGCGGTAATTTCCGCCTCCCAGTTTATGTTATGTCTATCTTCAAATTTCCTACTACCTTCTGCAATTCAATACATAGCATCATGGCCCGGTTCTTTTAGGGAGGCAGCGAATCCAAAAGCAAGATTCATTGGAGAGACTGGAATTTGCTTACAAAACCGAAGGCAGAGGGGGGTATGGGATTTCGAAATATGGAGAAGTTTAATGCAGCACTATTGGCTAAACAATGCTGGAGGATTTTGCAAAACCCAGAGGCATTGTGGGTTCAAATTCTGAAGGGCAAGTACTATCCTAGAACAGAATTTATGAAGGCGGATAAAGGAAAGTCAAGTTCCTGGATATGGAGTAGTCTAATGTCAGGAAGAGAGCTGCTACAACAGGGGCTGAGATGGAACATTGGCAATGGGAAGAAGACGCTGTTGTGGGAGGATGGATGGCTCCCGAGAGATGACAGATTCAGGGTTGAAACTAATAGACCACCGGGTTGCGCGGGGCTGATGGTTGCTGACTTGTTGGATCACAATGGGAAATGGAATATGTCAAGAATCAACTCCATGTTCATTTCGGAGGAAGCACGAATCATTGAAAGAATTCCAGTGGAATTAGATATGGAAGATCAGTTATGTTGGCATTATAACAAGAGGGGAGAATACACAGTTAAATCCGGGTATTGGAGAGCAATGAAGCATAGGGAGGGGGATAGGGCAGGTGTCATCAGAACAAATGCTTCAAATTCTGTGGATTGGAGGGAGATATGGATGCTAGAGGTTCAACCAAAAATTAAAACATTTGTTTGTAAAGTGCTTAGAGAGGCAATTTCGGCTGCAGTAGTACTTCGGGCGAGACAAATGGAGGTGGATCCTATGTGTGGAGTTTGTGGCAAGGATAATGAGACGATTGAACACCTCTTGTTCTTTTGTGAACACGCCAAAGCTGCTTGGTTCGGATCAATGCTGGGATGTCGCATGAAGGAAGAGAGTTTCCCGGGGGTGAAGGAATGGTGGAAAGGTTTAGGTGCCGACCTTAACAAAAAGAAAAAATTGCAAATCAAAAGCTTGGCAGCCAATTTACTTTGGAATATATGAAAAATGAGGAATGAGTGCATATATGAAGAAGGAGAAGCCAGGCCACAAACTACCATATTGAGAAGCAAAGTGGAGCTACAGGGAAGACGAGAACTGCAAACAAGAGCTAATACAATGCCGAGCGATGATACACGGGTTGATGAGCAATGGAGGAAGCCACTACTGGGATACTTGAAGATCAATGTTGATGGAGCTTTTAAGGCGAACAATCAAGAGGCAGGAGCGAGAATCATATGTCGGGACGAGAATGGAGTATTGATTGATGGGGTGGTATTTAAACCACCAAGCACAAGTGCACTCCAAACAGAGGCGCTAGCTCTCTGGGAGGCAGTCAAACTATCCTGCGCTAGAAATTACCAACTGGTAATTTTTGAAACTGACTCATACCTTCTATGGAATGCCATTCATGGAAGAGGGGAAGGAATACCGTTGGAGATTCAGACCATAGTTACTGGAATTAAGCAAGAGCTGCGAAGGATTCAACTCCATCAGATTAACCACATATCGCGTAAAGCAAACCGAGCAGCAGATTGGTTAGCAAAAGCTGTAATGAATAGAACTTGCCCACCAGATTGGATTGTAATGCCTCCAGGGCCACTTGGGTGTTTATTATGTAATGACTTTATATTAAGCTAATAAAGTTCTAACTTCCTCATTAAAAAAAAGATAGTTCGTTCTTCCTCTTCTTTTTTTTTTTGGTTAAAATGGGGCTAAAGCCATTTATTAATCACTCAAACTTACAAAGCGTGGGTCACCGACCCCTACTAAGTCCTTCAGTAATAAATGGTTAAAATGGGGCTAGTTCGTTCTTCCTCTTCTTTTTTTTTTTGGTTAAAATGGGGCTAAAGACATTTATAAATCACTCAAACTTACAAAGCGTGGGTCACCGACCCCTACTAAGTCCTTCAGTAATAAGGATCTAACTTCTAAACAAGGCTCAGTGAAAAACACTTTTGGTTCTAAACACATAATACCATAGTTTGCATAGAAATCGGCACAGCAATTAGCTTCTCTACAAACATGAGAGACAACAACATTCCAATCTCTGTTGATTAGCTCTTGAATCAATCTGCAAAGCCTGCATAGATCATTATTGTGAGTTGGGGGGTTCTTATTAGAGTAATTGCAGCTAGTGAATCCAATTCCAGCTCCACTTGCCGTTTGCCTAGATTCCACGCCACCTCCAAGCCTGTTTTCGCTACCCAGAGTTCTGCACGAAGAGCATTACACCATCTAATTGCACCTGCGAAGGCTTGAAGGAAACAACCATCGTCGTCCCTTATCACTCCGCCAATTCCAACGCTACCAGGATTTCCTCTACTGGCTCCATCAGTATTCACCTTTACCCATCCCGACTTCGGTTTCTTCCAACTAATAACCTTTTCTTCATAGTTGCGTTTCCCCACTTCCAATCGGGAATCGCTTGCCTTTAAATCTTTCAGGAAGAGCTGACATGCTCTTATGCATGATTCGTCATCCATGGGATGATCGGGGCTAAAGACCCAGCTATTTCGTTTCCTCCAAATAAACCAACAAATGATTCCAAACATAATATTCCAATCATCTAAGGGAATGGAATCAGTTCCTCTAGTGATGTTGGTTTCAATCCATTGTAGAAGAGTACTCTCAAAGAAGACATTAGGAATGTCAATTCCAGAAAGGAATCGGTTCCATACCTATTTGGCAGCTGCACAATCTCGTAGCACATGTAGTGTGGACTCAGGTTCAAGGTGGCAGTAAGGGAATTCATCCTTTTCTGTAAATCCTCGATGCTTTCGCTGCTCATTGGTCATCAATCAGTTGTGGGCTGTTAACCATAGGAATGACCGAATTCTTTGTGGTCCTTCCCACTTCCAGATGGACTTCCAAATGCTTCGCTCTTCACCCTAGTGGTTTGCATTCAGGTATGTGAAGGCTGAGCTAACAGTGAGTTGGCCGTTGTGGCCGCATGCCCAAACCACTGAATCATCGGGTGGAGCCGGATCTGGTGGATACATAGGAATAATTCGTTGGATAGTTGGTTCAGGGAGGTATTTTCTCAAATCCTCCAAGTTCCATTCTCCCGTAGGAGTGATGAAGTCGGCCACTGTTCTATCAAGTACGTCTTGCTCAATTAGGTGATCAACTGAGTTGATGAGGTAGCCTTCTTCATTTACCCATAGATCTTTCCAAAAGTCAATCAATCGGCCATTTGAGACCGTCCACTTTAGCCCTCCTTCGAATTTTTCCCATAGCCCTTTTAGGCTCCGCCATAGATGGGAGTTGACTCTGCTTGTTTTCATGATCCAATCATCCCCATCTCGCTTCTAGTACTTTGCCATCATAACTTGTACCCACAATCTCCATGGTTCTGTAATCATAATCCATATGAGCTTGCAAAGGAATGCTTCATTGTTGCTCTTCATGTCTCGGATGCCTAATCCTCCATATTTCTTGGGTTTGCATACGTCCTCCCATTTAACTGCATGCACTTTCCTTTTGTCTCCCTCTTCTCCCCAAATAAATGCTCGGCAAACTTTGTCAATTTCCTCGCATATTCCGATTGGTAATCGAGTGCTTTGTATGGTATAAGAAGAAACTGCGCCAAGCACTGATTGACACAGAGTTATTCTTCCTGCAAATGAGAGATGTGACACTTTCCATTTGGCTAGATTGCTATGGATCCATTCTAAGACCCCACTATAGGTACTTCTAGTGACTCTGCCATGTAGGAGAGGGACCCTCAGATACTTGCCAAAGTCTTTTGTTAGAGTAAAGCCACCTTCATCGGCCCATCTTCGTGCTGTTCTTCGCGGGACATTTTCTGTAAATAAAATTCTGGATTTTTCACTACTGACCTTTTGTCCCGAGGCACTACAAAATAAATGCAAACAATGCTTAATAACTCACATTTGGGAGGAAGAAGCTTCAGCAAATAGCATTAGGTCTTCGGCAAATAGCAGGTGTGATATCCGTGGACCTCTAGCTCCGAAAGTAAAGGGTCACCACTCTCCCTTATCTACTGAGTCTGAGATAATGTGAGAGAGTTTGTCTATACACATGACAAAGAGATACGGGGAAAGTGGATCTCCTTGTCTGACCCCCCGGGAAGCAGAGAAAGTGCTAGTAGGGGATCCATTCCAAAGTAATTGCATAGATGGGCTTTGAACGCACATCATGATGAGTTCACATAGTCTGTCTGGTAGATGGCACTCCTTTAGGATCACTTCTATAAAGCCCCAATCCAATCTGTCATAAGATTTTTCCAAGTCAATCTTCAGAGCCATGTACTTTCTGGTCTTCATTTTCCCCCGCATAGAGTGCATAATCTCTTGGGCAATGACTATGTTCTCAGTGATCTGGCATCCAGCTACAAAACTGCTCTGATTGTTGCTTATCAATTTGGGCAGGAGAGGTTTGATCAGGTTCACAAGTACTTTGGAAACAATTTTGTAGTTCACATTGCATAAACTAATAGGCCTGAATTGTTTGATCGATTCCGGGATAGATACTTTAGGAATATGCACTATGAAGGTTTCATTGACCTGCCGTAGGTCATCTCTTCCTTCTAGAAAATTGCGCACAAATCGCACCACACTGGGGCCTACGCACTGCCATTGGGATTGATAGAATACCGCTTGGTATCCATCTGGACCGGGCGCCTTAAGAGGACCCAACTGTTACACTGCTGTAAGAATGTCATCATCCGTTATAAGCTTCTGGGCAGCATGCAGCTCATCACTACTTGGCATTGGAAATATGGTTTGCGTGGCTAGCACCGGTCTTTGAACATTCTCCTTCCTATAAAGATCTTGGAAGAAGGCGACTGCATGCTCTTGAAGGTCTTGTTCCTTCCACATCCAACGGCCAGTTTCATCCTTCAATGCATCAATTCTGTTTTGCCTTTGTCGTAAGATGGTAGATAAGTGGAAAAATTTGGTGTTTCTGTCCCCTTCAACAAGCCATTGCAGCTTGGATTTTTGGTGCCAGAGGACCTCTTCCTGAGCTAGAGTCCGATGATACTCCGCCATTAGCTCATCCTCTAGTTTGGTTAAGTATAGATTTATTTCATTAGCTAGCACCTCTTGGATTCCAGCAAGTCTTGCCAACAGTCTCTTCTTCCTGTAAAAAATGTTACCAAACACCACTTTATTCCATCTACGAAGTGCAACTTGTAGTTGTTTTAGTGCATCGGTCACATATAGTTCCGACTTCCACATCTTGCTTACTTCCTCCGTGAAGGTCTCCTGTTATAGCCAAGCTGCTTCAAAGCGAAAATGTCTTTCTCTGGAGTTACTGCTTGGGGATTCACTAAGGGAGAGTAGAACTGGATGGTGATCTGATTTAATCCGTGGGAGGTTTCTGATTATAACTTCTGGAAATGTTATGGTCCAGGTAGTATTGCAAACTACTCGGTCTAATCTTTCAAAGATTCTGTGTAATCCTGTCCTTTTTGGGTCTCTTCATGTGAATTTCGGACCAACAGCCCCTGCATCTTCTAGATTGCAAGCTTCTAGGTTGTTTCGGAACCATTGACAACGAGTGGGATCAGCGGGTAAACCTCCTTTCTTCTCTTCCTCAAGCAATATATCATTAAAGTCACCCATGACTGCCCAGGGGCCAGAAATAGTCTCACTGAGCTTTATTAGAGCTTCCTAAAACTGAGTCTTTAGGGCCTCATTGGGATTAACATATACTAATGTTAAGTACCACACCTTGCCATCCCTCTCGAAAATGCTTGCATGGATGTATTGAGAACCGGTTTCTATCACCTTGAACTCATCCATTCGTTGCCTACTTAGGATCCAGATTCCTCCAGAGAATCCTGTGGCATCTATCCGCGCCACCCATTCCAATCCTATTCTATCCACTACTGAATTAGCAATCTCACCACTGACTTTAGGTTTTGAGAGTACCACTACGTCAGGATTATAGAAAGACATGAGGTCTTTTAGTATACCTTTGAGCCGTTTACACCCAACTCCTCGGCAATTCCAATATAAGATTTTATTAACCATAAAACAGAAAATGGTTTTATTGCACAGCACACAAAGGAACAACATTGACTCAAAGTGAGGATTTTGTACCTTTCCCACCCGGAGATATCTCTCCATCAACCACTGTAGTCATTTCCGCATCTCCCTCAGTCATTGATGCAATTGGGTCAGGATCAGGGGGCTTGTCTTCATGCATCATATCTCCTTCTGTGTGAGCGACCTCAGGCTCCTCCTGCGCAACATCGGATACTGGTTGGGGTGAGATAGCATCAGCAGAGTCTGGTGGTGCCAGACCTGATGTAGGAGGCTGTGCCTCTTTGCAAATGTTGGTAATGTCTCTAAGAGGTGTGGACTTAGGCGCTGAAGGTAGCACCTGCTTGCTCTGATTATGTAGGTTCTTGTTAGAGCTCTCGTGTTTGTGCTTTAAACTCCCACTATTGCCCTCGTCGACATTCTTCGCAGCCTTAGACACCTGGCCACTCTGTTCTTGCTTTTTAGTTCTCGTGTTCGCTAGATGGTTCACTACACCAGGAGTGCTACTGGTAGCAGTCTCTCGCTGGACATTACTTTCATAGTCATCCTCCATTTCATTTAGAACATCAAAGCGAGAGTTGTGGATGTGAGTACCTTTCGCCGAAGAGGGGTGCTTATGTTGCAACCCTGGAGTGCTACCTTTCTTGGTCACTGGGGTGTTCTCCGTCGGATGAGCCGCATTAGAAGCACTAGGCTGTTCTTGGTGGGTTCTTTTATTACGCGTCCTTTTTTGAACGAGCATCCAATTTCCCCTAGCTTGGAATACTTCAGGTCGAGCTTGTGGAGAAGCTGATCCCGGCCTGTATGTTTGCTTCAGCGGTGCTTGAGTCTGGTTTGCTCCATGCACCTCACCGGCATCCTGGTGTGCATTTGGACACATTTCCTCTGTGTGTCCATCAACCCACATCCAAAGCATACCATGTGTAGTCCGTCATATTCCACCCTTCATATCCTCCTTCCAGTCCGGAATTTGGCTACAAGAGGTTTAGTTAAGTCCACTTCAACACATAGCTTAGCAAATTCGGCCCTTTCTCCCGACACCGTTGCACGATCGACCTTGAGAGTCTTCCCAATCATATTACCCAATCTTGATAAAGTTATGTTGTCATAAAATTCCACTCTTAGATTGGGAATATGCACCCACACTACTACACGGTCGATTGAGGCTTCAAAGGGATCGAAGCCAGGCTGCCATTGACGGACCGTCAGGTAGTGATTTGCCACTGTCCACGGCCCTCCAGCCAGCACCGTTTCATAGTACTCCACACAAGCAAAATTAACAATGAAGAAGTCATTACCCATAGCTGCAAGGGTATATGGACGCCTCAAGATCCAGATGGTATTTAGACGGTCTTGTAGGAATTTATACCCCACTCTCTTACCCAGGACCTTAATGATCAGCGCATGTTTCCATCTGCGATAGAGTCGCCTTTTTTCTGCTGCCGTGAATTGGAGAGTGGGACATTCCGGATCGTCTTCCTCGTCCTCTGAGTCCGACACCACCTTTGGGTATTCCTGTTCCTCTGGCAAAGAGTGCATTTCCACGTCGCCTAATGGTTTGTCAACTAGAAGGTCCCGAAATGAGATTTTTCTTTTGGAGGTTTCACCATTGTCATTCGCCATCGGGATTTTTGCTCCACTGGGTGAGCCTTTTCCAATTGCACCAGAGCCTAGTCGGACTTTCTTGTAGTTGTGCTCGGTTTTCTTATCTTCATGCCTTTGTGTTCCGCCGTCGTCCTCCATCTGTGATGGAGGGTCGTCCGTCGTCATCCCAGGTGGTACACCACCTGCTTGATAAAATAGCTGCAAGAAGCTTCACGAGAAATAGTTGGGGTTACAGTTACAATTTGAGAGGATTTCACGCGCTATCACTCGCTCAGAATCAAACTTCATTTAGGCTGTTCTTCCTTCTTCCTCTTCTTTTAAAGGTCAAGGATGGTTCTATTTTCAGTCCATTTCCATCATGAATTTTTTTTTTTGTGTGGATAATAATGACTGGTTACCGACACAATAGTGAATGGTGACCATGTGCAATAATTGCCCCGTGCACACCCGTAAACGGAGCAAAACACAAATCGGACATAAACTAAAAACATGGGAGTTTGCTAATTTTGTTCCCTAACTGTGCATTGAGCTATTATACGGTGCCGAAAGTGTTTTGCACGGTGTCTCAAAAAAAAAAATGTTCCACTGTATCTCTTCTTTTTGCCGAGCCACTGTATCTCTTCTTAAGCCTGCCATACACAAGATATGCAATGAGTTGAAAAGGGGGACATAAACGGCGAGCTTCAATGACCATGGTCAAGAGCTACGCTTACACACCATCCAGGATACATGTACCTTTTTTTTTTTGAGAATTGCATGTACTAGCTAACCAATAAATAATATGTACACAGCACATCCTAGTAACGAACCAAAAAAAACGAGAGTACGCCCAAGTTTCTGCGTCTTCATTTCTGATGTGGTAGAATAAATCCATGTTTTTTTTTTCCTCAACACAATAAACCATGGCCATTCATTGTAACAATTTGGTTATTTTGATGGCAATGAAGTGACTGTTTGTGTATTGATCTCTAATAACTTCCTTCCGATTTGCAAACCACAAAAATTTTCCAAAGGTTTACTACATCAAACCCCATTTGCAATACTTTATCAACAAATCTACCTTATCTATTCTTTATAGTAATAATAATATTTAATACTGATAGACTACACTATCAATCACCAGAACCCATAAAGGCGGGGTCATGATTCGCACCACACTATTATGTTCACCCCTCCCCTCGACAATACTAATCCATTGGATCTACACCACCGCCGTGGGTCCTTTAAATATATATTTACACAATGGGCCTCCTTTTATAGCCAATTAATACCAAAATCAAAATCAAAATCAAAATCAAATCCACCCATCTTCAAAAAAGACCCTGTTTGTTTCCGTTTTCAACATACCATTTCTCCCCTTTTCTTTTCTTATTTTTTAGCCATTGGTGTGCTAACTGCTAAGAAACGAAACCAACACATGTAAGAATAATGCAGTAGTAAACGCTAATCTCGCCCGTGGCATGTGCTTCCCTGCCCTCCTCCTCACTACTTCTCCCCTCTCCTCTCCATTTCACTGTCACAAAACCCCAACACACACACACACACACACACTCTTTTTTCTCTCACTGATTCTTCTCCAGTTGCAGAGAATCAAGTACAAAAAAACTGCCCCCAAGATCTCTATCTCTCTCTCTCTGTGTCTATCTCTTCGCCTTCTCTTTCGCGCAACTTAGACCAATCCAAATAGTTTTGATCCTCTAAAAATGAAGGCCCAAGCCGCCACAGCCAAGGTGGCTAATCCTCTCCTTGCCTTCGAGCACAAGAGGTATGCCTAACCACAAATATCTCTCTTCTCTCTCCCTCCATTCTCCTCCCGCCACGCGTCTAGATTTTTTTAATTTTTTCCCATTTTCTTCTATTTTTGGAGAATATTATTTTGATCTGTTAATTTTAACCTCCGCCCTATCCGTACGGTTGCCTTTAAGTGAGAAATAATACTTGCTTGGAATTTGCTCTGACGGATCGCGTCGTTGTTTACTCTTTTTCGCCGGCGATTCAACGTTTTCCATCAGTAGAGATTTCGATTTTTTGTCTTTTTCTACTA
>JAKUCV010002084.1:0-44142 GCA_028386065.3 Turnera subulata | reverse complement strand
AAGACAGGACCTTCAAGTTAGAAATACTAGCCACAGAGTCAAAGAAAGAGATAGAGGAGAAATTTTGAGCCAACGGAGGAACCCCATTGTTTCCTATAATGTGAAGCTGGGTTACATTATCTTCATAGCATACTATGGTAAGTGATGGAGTTGGTTCAGTGTTGCAAAAGTCTGTGTAGTTGTTAAACCTGCCTGGAACCAATGGGTTATGGAGAAACTGCAGAATTCTTACAAGGGACTGGGACTGGGAGGGCTGCAGCTGATCTGAATGATGAAGAGAAACTAAAAGCATCAACAGAAGAAGCTTGTACGGATGGTAAACTGGTTTCTCCATGAAACTAACTATGAAATATACTTATGGATAAGTAGTTACACCATTACTTAAAGCTTAGCATTGGAATCCTCAGCTGGTTTAACCAGAACTCCCTTTTCTTCCCACAATGAGGAAGTCCTAGTTCTAGTTTCTTACTTCTCCCAAAGTCTAGTATAGGGATGGCAATGGATGTCTGTTAACGGGGAACCCGTGGGGAATCCCCGAATGGGGAACGGGGATGGGGGTAATTTTACCCCCGCGGGGACGGGGACGGGGGGACGTTTTAGCCCCGTGGGGAATTTGGAAATGGGGGCGGGGAGTGCTCCCCCCGACCCGCGGGGACCCCGAAATAAGTGAAAAGACGGAATTACCCTTCAATCATTATCCACTTAATATATATGTCAATACTAAAATAGATTTTTTATTCATTTTTTCCCTTTACATATTAAAATTAATATATATGTCATTATTTCTTTCTTTCTCGGTAAATTTAATAGAGTATTCTATTGATAAGATTTTTGTTTTTGTGATTTCTTGATCATGCTAATTATGCTTATGTTATGTGGCAAGTCCTTTCTATTTTTTCCCAAGTTGACACAAATTTGTTTGTTTTTCGTGTATGTACAAATTAATAAGTTGTAATTGGAAAGTAGGCAAAAATTTTGAGATGCAATTGTTGATGTTGGCTAAAGACTAACAATTGCATTTTATTTGAATGTTTGAATCATGAATTTTAAGCCAAAATAATTGAACTTATTCATCGATTGGCTTTTACTTTCTAAGAAATATAATGTGCATTCTTTTTATTTATAAAATTGGGGAATGGGGTCCCCGTGGGGATCCGATTCCCCGCGGGGAACGGGGATGGGGGCAATTTTTCCCCCGAACGGGGAATGGGGGTGGGGGTGGGGGAACATTTCGGAAACGGGGGTGGGGGTGGGGAACCTTCCCCCGCGGGGACCCCGACCCATTGCCATCCCTAGTCTAGTAAGTAGTATACCAACAGAGGAAAATTCCAAGAGGAAGTGAACAGTAACTAGAAAAGTAGGAATAATATATTTTAACCATATTGAGCTTGTGTGGTGGTGCGAACCCCAAATGGAAAAAAGGAAATTCTGCGTGCGACAATTTTCTGATGCCATTACAGCATGTGATACAACAAAAGTGTGCAGGGAGAAATAGAGGCTTCAGTATATTTTTGTCATTGCATCAAAAGAAAAATTGGCACATAACACCATGAAAAGATGCATTAACTCCAAAATGTGGCAGCTTCATAGGGACTAGACATATACTCCAATTTTTATGAACGGTTAGTAAGAGACGACATGTGAGTTCATCCTGGTCCATGTTCCACTTCCCAATGCTGGTGCTTTGTTTTTGAGGAAAACTCAACATAGTTAGTAGAAAAAAATGCATTTTCTTTCTTTCTTTCTTAGCTTAGGAGTTAAACCAGTTCTTCTTATGTAAGAATTGAACAAATGATGGTTTACGGAATCAATGTAAGAAATCTTCCCATTTTCAGTATTTAAAGGGAGAGTAGAGAAAATCTACTAGTAATTTGACAAGAATCCAAGCAACAGTGTCTTGGCCTGGAGTGAAGTGTACATACAATACAGTAATGGTTCATAGCAAAAAGAAAATTTCAATGAATTAGAAAAAGGAAACAGGGAACTGAATCTCACCGTAGCCAGTCACATCAATAGACTGAAAAATTCTATAAGACTTGTTTGCCACTTTTTAATAATAGGACAATCTTATATTTTTAACCTGGGTCCATGATTTTTGTCAAAAAAGTCAGGAGTGCATACAGGGTCACGGGTGAGCTTCTAGGCTTAAAAGTTAAAATACACTTTCAATTATTATTTCCAAAAAAAAAAAAAGAGTGCACATAATTTTTGTAATGGGTAAAAAAACAAGTGATTTCTGCTTTTATCGAGAATATCTGAGAGTAGGCCTTAAGCCCAGTAAGAAAAACGGATGCTAACGTGCTTTGTCGATCCACATAGAGAAATCTGAACGACCCATTGAATAGGCCTTAAGCCTGGTAAGAAAACGAATTCAAGATTATTTTGATTATTTTTTTTTATCCTTTTTATTTTGTAGTGTCCCGCTAATTTGCGGTTTAATGCACTTGTTGCAACATTAGCAGTCAGATAAGAAAAAGACGCCATTGTCCTTCATAAAACAAACATAGATCACATGACGTGAGAATGGTTTAGCGCCTCTTGGCTGCAGTGGCATTCAAGACCTTGGGTCACCAAGGCCACCCAGGTTCAAAACTGGGTGTGGGGAAAAATTAGTTTGGGATAGGATGGGATAGGGGTAGTATTGGTATAGTAGGGTTGGGCATGGGGCCCCTTAGAAAGAACAAAAAAAAAAAAAAAAAAAAGAGAATGGTTTCCGAGGAAATGATAAAATAGTTTGTATTCTTTACTTTTCCTTCTGAATCAATTTTATTTTTTTAAATTGAGTTGCGTGTATGGGCCAATTTTTGGGTTTGCAATTTGGAGCGAGGGAACTTATTTAGGTTTTGGGCTGAAACAGTAAAATATGGGCCCATAAAATTGAGTTGCGTGTATGGGCCAATTTTTGGGTTTGCAATTTGGAGCGAGGGAACTTATTTAGGTTTTGGGCTGAAACAGTAAAATATGGGCCCATCTCTTTTTTATGAACAATATGGGCCCACGTTGCTTTACACAAAACAAAATATCCCTGGTATGTTTCAGTTCCTGGGTGAAAAAATAATTTGACTGACACAATCTTGACCAATGTAGTTAAACCCGGATCGGAAGTTGACCCGGTCAGGCTGCCGGGTCATGGTTTTCTCCGGTAAAAGATGGTCAAACCCTGATTCAACTGGAAATTAACAAAGAAATTATTGGTCTGGAAAACCAACTGGGTCACGGTTATCCAGATTCAACCCGCCGGGCCGATCCGGGTCTAACTACACTGATCTTTTTTTGAGAATTAACTACACTGATCTTGACTTGGTGGCTGTGTTGAAAACAGTTCTATTATATATTTTTAGTGAAAAAGGGGCACGAAACCTAAATTATATTAAGAAGCAACAAGACATAGGTGTGGTACAATTCTTGATAGAAAATAATTATACTCTTTTTTGTGACAGTACAATACCTTAATCCTTGCAATTAAAGCTATCGAGGAGGAGGTAATTCAGTTGTGGGTGGGTTTTGTTTGACGGTGAAGTTGTTGATATGAGGAGGGGTAGATGTTAGTATTTAATAATTCTCGAACTGGAAAAAGTATTAATTAGATTTTTTTTTATTTGGGTTGGATGAAAAATTTGAGCATATCACACGATATAGATCCAAGCAACAACAATTCTTCTCAATGAATTAGTAAAAGAAAACAAGAAGCTGAATCCCACCGTAACCAGTCACATCAATAGACTGAAAAATACTTAAGACTTAGTTTGCCACTTTTTCATAATAGAGACAAACTTTATTTCCAAGCTGAGCTCATTGATTTTGTGAAAAGGAGCAACCTTGTCACATATTTTCAAAATTACTGTATCCTACTCGCATCATTTGTCTCATTACTTTGTTGCTTTGTGCCTAATGTGCCGAACAATACATCCATAAATGGATTATGATGATAAATCTTTGTTCCTCAACATCCTATCTATGCAGCAAAAGAGAAAATTAACAGAGGAAGAGGAGAACAAATGGGGATCTGAAACCCATGTTCATGATCTAACAGTCATTGATTTCTCCAACTCTGAACTAAAGCCAGGGACTAATTAAAGAGTGGCATTCAGTGAAATCCCAAGCTCAGGAAGAACTTGAAGAGTTTGGTTGCTTCAAGGCTTTATTCAATAAAATCCCTGAAGATCAGCTTCAAATGGCAACCTATAAAGCAGTGGAAGAGCTCTTTGACCTGGCTATCTAGACCAGGCCTCTGCAATGCCAATATTCGTACATGAAACAAAGAAATGCTTGATTATTTGTAATTGTGGAGCGTGGTTATATATTGTACTCATATACTAATTATTCTATTCAAATTAGTATATGAAACAAAGAAATGGTTAATTATTTGTAATTGTGGAGCGTGGTTAATTTTTTTTAAGAGATATACGCGGTAAAAAAATAATCATATGTGGCATTGACCCGTAAGATGACATTGACATACACAGTCAGCATAGCATAAGACATGTGGGCATCTAGTCTACATGTGCACTTTTAAAATGACATGGACAAGTTAAAACTTGACACGTGTTAACCCAAATAAGAGAAAAAAAACCCAACCCGGCCCGTTGTCTGAAATGCATGGGCCTTGGACCCGTTTAAGGTTTGTTCGAAATATCAAATGTTAACCAAACTAGCTTAAAGAGTTTACTACAGTTGAATCAAGTTTTGTTGGGTTCGAATAGAAAACGGTTAATTGGGTCAATGTTCGGACAGACTTAAGTAATGAGAAAATGTAACAGTAAGTTACTAACATAATATTTTGAATGTTTAACCAAATATATTGTTAAAAAAATACTAACAACTAACATAATACTTCGAAAATTAAGAAAATAAGAAAACAACTATTCAATATAAATAAATGGCTATAATTAATCACTGTTAGATGTAGAGAGAATCATTGAACTACAAGAATTCCGAATAACCATTCTCTAAATAACAACTTGGCCATTTGGCTTTAGGCAATTAGCATTAGCTAACACCTTAAAAAATAAAGAATTCTTTTAATTAATTATTGCAGTATCTTTTAGCACAATAATTAATTAAAAGAATGAGTTGGAGGAGGTGGATGACCACTGGGGGGGGGTTTAACTGACCTCCGGAAGAGCTTTATAATTACTCAAAGAAGTTAAAAATACTTCTCAAGGTTCTTGATGCACAAGCCACGACGCGATTCTATAGAATCGCTTTTGGGGCAGTTGCACGGGCATTTGATGGAGAGAACGAGATTGAGCTGATCAATGCCACACAACTTGAGATTTGCCCTTCTTATTTTGTTCTGATTACCGACTCAGCACCGTAAGTAATGTCTACTATTTTTTTTCTTTATTATTATTTTTGGGGAATGATTTATGATGTTATATATGTTTAGGAGCATCTATGATTTGCCCCTCTTATTTTTTTTTCAAAACGAATGGGAATCAAGGGATTAATTTGTTGAAATTAAAAAAAACATTTAATGATACTGTGGGATGATATCATTGCCTATTGTACATACTTCAATTAATTATCCCTATTTAATTTCTGAATTAAAGCCTCGTCTAATGACCTCTCAATCTACCCGTTGGGAGCGATTGAAGACGGCCTTTAGCAAACTATGCGGTCGACAGAGTGAGCTGAAAAACGGCGAATCTTCTTATTCCGAACTCCCTAAAGCAAGCTCCCCACAGAGCCGGAGAAGAGGGGACCGCCTCCGATTCGAGTCTAAACGACTCGTAGCGGTCATCTTATACAACTATCTTATCCAGGTATTCCTTATCCTAAATTTGTCTGCAGTCCGTTTAGTGGTCGAAGCCGCGGGAGTGCTTTTTTCTTTTGCTAAAGGTAAAAGAGTGGTCCATTACCGCTTCGTGGGGTATTTCAATCCGGCCAGCATGGAGTACCAGTAAGCACTTGGTGCCTACTACGATTCCCTAAAATTAGGGCTGATTGGGAAGTTCAGATATTCTCAATATGCAATAAAGGAGAGAGAACCTTCAGAAATAATAATTTGCTGGGGAATCTAGTAATAAAATTTCCAGCACCTTAATGTTAATTTCCAAATTGAAAGCTGGTGTTTTTTTGTGTGTACTTACGTTGCTGCACGTGGAGCCGACATTCCAAACATCTCACATCCAGTTCATAACATACATACCAACAAAGGAAAAACGGGTTGGAGACAATAAAATTCCCAAGACCTCGATTGAGTAAGGCGATCGGCTTGAGGAATGAGGCAGCCAGAGAAGGCAGGAACTGGCATGCTGTTGACGTCCCCTTGGTTAGAGTTGAATTAGATTCCACTTTTGTTTTTCTCACTATTTTTTTTGTTTTTGAGGATTCGGCTGTTTTTATTCATTAACCTGAAACAGTTACATCAATATCAGCTCTAACGATGTGCAAGACACTAATGGAAAAGTCAGAAAACCATGACTGTTCAGACCCAAAAGAAGAAGCTAGTTGGCAAAGCGCATGCGCTGCCTTATTACAAAGACGGGGAACATAAGAGTACTTAATAAACTGGAAAGAACTCGGAAGTAAAAGAATGTTGCCAATAATGCGACCAGTGGGAGAGGTATCCGGCTGTGGACGTTAAAGGGCACTGATAATCGACTGAGCATCCATTTCCAAGTGTAAGTGAGTCACTTGTAATTCCAAAGCTAGGCATAAGCCTAGCCGTGCAGCGTAGGCTTCCCCGGTGGCAGCATCGAAATGTGTTGGAATCCATCTTGTGGCCATGGTAATGACCTCCCCGGCATGATTCCTCACAATGGCACTCAAACCAACACCATCTGGTTTAACTGAAGCATCGGTGTTCAACTTGACTCACTGAGGTGGTGGGGGAGTCCAAGAAGGTGGGGTGGTCTGTGGAGGGGCTCTCGGGTCTGACGCGTTAGCTTGCTTATAGCTGTGGAGGAGCGCTAAGGCAATGGAAGGAATCTGATCCTTGTTGATGCAGGAGCTCTGAAATACAAGCAGGTTACGGTCTTTCCAAATGGACCAGGCAATGGCTATTACCATCTCCAAAATCTCGGTGCCTTGGGATTGCCAAATATCATAGAGCCACTGAGAGGGAGACACTGCTGTCGGGTTGCAGGAGGAGAGTGGAACCAGGCTCTGGCGCCAGATATTTTTAGTTTCCTTCAATTTTTTTTTAAAAATTTTAAAAACTAGCATAAACACTCAATTGGATAAAGATATCTACCAGTTTGGAAAAATTCAACTGAGAAAAAAAAATGGTGATTCCTGTAAGAAAACGAATATGAGCAGCTTTGTCGATCCATAAAGAGGGATCTGAACGACCCATTGAGTAGGCTTTAGGCCCGGTAAGAAAACAAATTTAAGTGGGCTTCGTGGATCCACTAGAGTGGGCGTGATAGATTAAGGCTTTATTATACTTTCTTTTTCCTTTTTCTTTTCTTGTAATCTAGTTTTCCAAACATAGGGTGTTTTCCAGATAGAACCTCAGTATTAATTGAACCCAATTATTATTCTAAAAAAAAATTGTACCTAATATTAGGTTACAGTTGGGAATTTGGTATGATAAAAAGTACCCAATATCTAATTAATTAATGGGGGATGCTTTTTTTTTTTATGAAGTAATAAAAATTTACCTAAAAGAAAACATCAGCATCAATTTTTTTGCAAGCAAAAGATTAAAATTCTACAGAACAAGGTCCACCACCTCTGATGCTTTTCAATTAGTCTTCAAGCAAATATCTATTTCTTCTCGCACCAAATGCAATCCGCTGCAGATTTCAAGAACAAAGAAAAAATAATGAGTTGGTCTTTAATACACATTCAACTTTGACTAAAGAAGAATTCTCAACAGAAAAAGGAAAAGAAAAGAAGAGAGTGAAATGTGTTTTGATGACTTAACCGAGAATATCTGGGAGTAGGCCTTAACCCCTGTAAGAAAACGGATATAAGTTGGCTTGGTGGATCCATTGGTAGGGATGGACCTGATGTTTGGAACTAGATATTCTGCAACCTGAAACAACCCAATACATACAGTGAAATTGTGTAATTACATAGGGAAAAATAAACGAAAAAAGACAGTAAGAAGCCAAAAACATTAAGCATGCATTGCTTATAGTTAGTTGTGTTAATGAGGAAATCAAACTGATCGCATATGTATGCTTGGTGTTTTGGATTGAATGTAAGCACCTCTATTGTTAACATATGCAAATGTCATATCTATATGCACAGCATAGGTAAGTTGAGGGTTCATATGGGTTGATTAACTACTTAGTCTAATGAAGGAGGCATCAATTGTATGAATATCAAACAGATTTACTAGCAGCCATATTTATCTCACTACAGGATTGTGGAATACTGGATGAAAACCTACCACTTCAGCTGGTTCTGCCAAGACATTGATAAAAAATTTGGCCTGCAATGCAAATATAATTTCAATCAGAAGCTCAAAGAAGTGCAACCCTGAAAACTTGACAATCTTATTTTAGCCTGACCTGCTTTGTGTTTGCTCCAGACATGAGAAGATCAGTGGTCACCATTCCAGGCTACACAGAAAAGTGGAAAATAGTATATTAAAATGCAGAAGCAGAAGAACAGTCCCCAAAGTAAACCTACCACCCACTTCATGGCATATGTAATCTACTAGGGACATACAAAAACAGCGTGCATGCACAGATTCAGTCAAGAAGGTCAAAAGCTACTCAAAGGAAGCAAACATACCGACAGATTATGCACCACCACATTCTGAACATCTTGCATCCGCAACTCCGCCTACCATAACAGAGAAAAGAAGAGTTTGACAATCATGAAAAGGAAACAGGAATATGGTAATAGAGATATTCGAATGGTTGATGGCCCTGCTTTGTGTACATATTCATCAGCTTCCAACTGATTTACGCAAATCTAGTCCTAACAGGATCTTATACACACATGAGGAAGGTAATCAAAAGGGAAAAAAGATAAAGAGTTCTAGCAATCAACCTTGAATTTTCTAATTCTAAATGTCCTGGAACTTTTTCTTATTTTATATTTTGAGGAATTAATATTCTGGAATGTTTTAGCCTCTTATTTATTCACATGGCTGCTGTGCCACAAGATTGATCTTCATGGAACAGATAAGCTGATCATTCTAAACTGAGTTATGCCCGAAAGAAACTCATCTCTACTTCAAAATAAACTAGAAAGATAATCAATGTATTGGACATTAGTGAAAGAATACCACAGGAGACAGTTTTCATATACATCATTCCATTCTGAACAACCACAAGGGCTGGTATTAGTAGCATCAGAAATGCATGCTTGGACATTGGATAGGAAAAATCAGCCATTCCAAACAGTTCACTGTAGGTGTAATATAGTGGCACTAAAAGTTTGCAAATGGGTTCAGACATGCACCTGTAATGATTTTGTTAAATGTACCACACTGCGCTTAGTTGCCCCATATGCAGCAAATCTACGAGAACAGGAATAGTGAAACAATGGTGAATAGTAAACTGTTAATCTCCAGTAACAGTTGTACTAAATCTGATTAGCTAAAGCAGGAGTGAAATAAGTACCTTGGGGTTGGCCTTCCATCTGAACCAGCTCCATCAATGTTGAATATATGACCCCCTCGTGATTGGCTTAACATCATTTTTATTGCCTTGAGAATGATAGCAAGTGAGAATTAGACCTCAAAACACGCAATGAGATGGATAAGATTTTACCTCTCGGCAGCATATCATCAAACCAAGGGTGTTTGTGGTGACAACTTCACTGCATCAAACTCCAAATAGTAAACACCCTCATACATGGCAACACACCAGAAGAAAGAAGGGAAAGGTAAATTTTGAGAGAATTAAGTGAAGATACATAGATTCTCACATGAGATCCTCATCTGATGCTTCTGCCAGGGTTTTATAGCTATATGCATTTGATCCTGCATTATTAATCTGCATCATTCAATATGAGGTAAGAGAACGACAAGAGCTAAGTCTTAACAGGAAAATAAACACATTGAAAATTAGATAAGTTCAAGAGATTTTTTATGTTTCAAATGTTTAGTTTGTCCAACTTAAAGGCAGAGCACAGCCACAAATACCCATATATCAATATATTTCAAGTTTTCTTGCGCAAACTCAACCAAATTCTTCACATCCTGTCCTTGCCTCACATCACATTGTTTTCCCTGTAAAGGAGCACTTGGTTCGTCAAAATAAGACACTGAAAAGAGGAAAAGAATTGTAGGTGGAGTGTTAAACTATTGAATTATAAGCAAATACATAACTGACTGGCTATTTCAGTAAACAGGAAAGAATATGCTACAGGGAAAAGAGTTATGGAGGAGGTACCCACACATGCTGATCTCCAAACTCTTGTCGCAGGTTTTGCACAGCAGCTTCCACCCTTTCACCTGTTGCAATTGTAATAAACAACAACAAACCTTAGCAACTTAGTCAACCACTATGTCCAATTCTCTTTCCAAAAACAGCACAATCAAGCTCGGTTGCTTCAAGGATTCCAGTCAAAAGAGACTTCTCATGAAATGTAGATAAAGTAACAAACAATATCCAATTAGTTTCATGACTGGATGAGACAACACACAAAATAAGTAGAAAACAGCCCAACTGTCTCAATAGTGAAGCTTATTTCCGTGTTGGAATCCATCAGATAGGTAAATCAACATAGACGACCATGAAAGGGGAAAAAAAATGAAAGAAGAATTTATTAGCACAATAGCTACTGGGTCATGGTATAGATAGATAAACTTGAGTATAGGCACAGAGAATATGTTCCCACCTGATCTTGAGCAAATCACCACATTATCACCAGCCTTTAGGAACTCTTTAGCCAGAGCAAACCCTATTCCTGTACAAGAAACAGTAAACAAATTGTACGTATAACCAACAAAAAAACATAACTAGCCCTCTACTCTGAGAACCCATATGATACTAACACAAAAAAGGCAAGTAAACCCCTTCCCCCCATAGACAGAAACCTAAAAGTTCGATCAAAGATTCCATCTTTTCATTTAGGTGTTAAATTGGAACCTCAATACACGACAGAACCACAAAAAAGCTATCAAACCCAGAAAGTGAACCCATAAAAAACGAACCTTTAGTGGAACCAGTGATCAAGACATTATAAGGAGGCACCATTGGCTCTTTGTTCACTGAAGCTTGGGCCTTTACCACTCGAGAAGTGAGAATTGAACTGATGTAAATGTTGTTGCTCTTTGCTGGTTTCATCGAATTAGTGGGTTTCCGGCGGGAAGCAACGGTGAAGAGAGGGTAAGAATCGGAAGGTGGCAAGCGAGAGAGAGAAGTGCCAAACTGGAGAGGGGAAGGAAAATGGAGGGAAGTAGAAGAAGCAAAGGCCATTTGGTGGGATTATGGAAATGCATGCAAAGAGAGACAGAGAAAAGCCGAAGTCTTAGTTATGGATAACAGTTTTGTTCCCGTTCAGTTGTTACTATGTAACTGTTCTAGTTATTTCCTGTCTCCCTCTAGTTGTTTTTTTTTTTTTTGTCGAACCCTCGAGTTGTCTTTCTTCATTGTGGTCGGTGTTTTCATAAATAACACAAAATAATGGCAATTTTCAGTTTTGACATTATTTTTGCCCTTGTGTTTATTTTTGCAAATTCATAAGTTTGATTTGCTATGCTGCTGTTGGAAAATTTGGAGGAAGAAGGGCTCTGCCCGTTCCATGATGAAAATGAAACTCGTATAAAAAAAATTAAATTAAAAAAAAAAGGTGAAAACGCGTAGTGTAATATGTTATGTTTATGCCAACTAATGACGACGAGTCATTCATCTCATCAAAAAAACACGAGCATGCAATCCATGCATCACATTATCATATTAATAGATAAATGAAGGCAACTGGCTCTTAAAATGTGAAAAAAAATTGAGACAACTTTGACAACATTCGTGCTACATACAATAACAGAGTCCTACGGCAACTACCTACGTTGGCTTCTCAATTCTGACAGTAAAAATGTAATATCAGGCGTGATCCATGATTAGAGATAACCATTATTCCTTTTCCCCGATGCTCAAAGAATAAAGAATACTAGGATACTCGCCCATCTTTCTCTACATCTAACCTTGTATGATGCTACAACAACACAAATGGCGACATCTTATGTTACTTGTCCGTTGGTTCACAGAATGACAAGGTTTTTTTTGCTTGGTTTGATCAAAGAGCTGGTGTTTAGCAAAACAACCTGCCTTCAACCTGACCGGCGCTTTGATCTTTTGCGTCTTCCGAGAAGCTTCAACATATTGTCAGTGACATCGGGTGGAGAGTCATCATTCTCATTGTGGTTGTTGTCAGAGGTGTGAGTCAACCAGGCAAGGGCCTCAATAGCAGCATCCCTTTCTGCCAGTTGCTTGTTTCTCTGGGGTTTCCCAACAAACTGCATTCCTTTGAATTCGACCAGTGCCCTAAACTCATTCGTCTTGAGGTGCTTCGACTTGTACTTAGGAGGGGAGTGCCCAGCTCTCATTAGAAGGGTTTGTAACAAGCTCTTAGGGTTTGTTCCATCTTTAGTAAATCTGTTGTTATCAGTGGACTCCTTGGGCTTCCGGATGTCACGTCCAAATACAAACCTCCCTTCACATTGATCACCTGATACGAGCTCTTGAACAGCAAGCATGAGGTTTTTTCCTTCCTTGTCAATGACAAGGCCAGGATCTTGAAGCTACATCATTAACATAATTAGAATTATTGATGACAAAGGATAAACGTAGGGAAATTTTAATGGCTACTCATCAAAACGGCATTAATTAAACTTTCTTGAAGTAACCACTTTTCTTCACTTACCTTCTTTCGAATAAGTTTATCAAGTTCTTTCTTCAGGTTCAAGTAGCACTCGGCCAAGCTAGAATCCATGAAGAAATCGATATATCCTTCCAGCATTTTCAAATGTCCAGACTGTATAAGAAAGTCACAGCTTATATAGATGCCTTACAGCCTAAAAGAAAACTGATATCCCAAACAACCATTAAGAGGAACATTACCTGCATCCCAGCACTTAGAGTACCACCAAAAAGCATCAATATTGAATCTGATACCCCAGTTGAATCACGTAGAAACACAGTATTGACTTTTACTTTTTCACCAAAGACCAGCCATGGGTAAGGAATTGTCTCATAACGTGCATTCACAGAATTCTGCAAGAGAACCACTATAATTGTTAAAGCAATTTTGCGGAGAGATTCACCATCATGGAAGGAAAAAGAAGAAAATTGAGTTGGCACATAGTACCCTACCCTTGGAATTGATCTCTGATTTGATAAATTTTGTAAAATCCACATCTAAGGAACTAATGACTGTATGCATATGTCAGATCTTATCTAAAGCCTATAGTCTAAACCAAATAAAAGCTATCAACATTGTCATTGAGTCAGAGGTTAGCATGACATTCGGTTTACAACAACTTCAGTTTCAAAATCAATGTTGAAGCAGCAATTCTAAGGAAACTGACCATATAAGTTAACTTTGTTCAAAATCAATAAAAGTACCCTGAATTCAAGCCGCGAGAGGGATTCAGAAAAGCCTAAAATTACTCATCAGTTTAAGTTGTAAACTCACCATGTACAGTAGAACTTGGCCATCATCCATTGTCTTGAAAGACATGGATGTTTCTCTGTGCTGCACAGGACAAGGAAGGAGGTAAGTGTCAACTCAAAAGACCTGGGATTAAACACAATCATAATTGGAGAAAGTACAGTACCACCACAGATGCTATGCCAGGGTAGAGGCCAGAGCATATAATTGCACGGACCAAAGATTGGTTATGACTTAATTTGTTGTTGGAGCTTGCATCTGCATCTACCAAGCCTGCATCCTTTAAGATGAAGCTAAACTGCTTTCTCAAAGAGTGTATGGCTTGTAAAGTTTGTGCAGAGAGGAAATTTCTCCAGCAATACTCATAAGCTGAACCTTCTCTCTCAGCATCTTTCCATCCTTCATATGCACGAACAAGAGCCATATGATCACTGTAGTCTTTTGCAGAAAATCTAGACTTTGCTGTCCCAGCCAACTAAAACAGAAGAAAAATGGATTACATTTGATTTAATGGCAATCCATTACTCGAAACCATTTTATCTATTAACAGAGTTGAAAGCCAAAGCACAGAAAGTTAGTATCGTAAATCCATCAAATGGAAGATACATATAATCCCAGAAAAATAGGTCGAATAAGAAAGTAAAAAGACAACCCTGCCTTCTATTCAGAAAGTTGAGCTCATGATAGCTCTAAATTCTTCACAAGAAATATCAATACAATAGGAGAGAGAAAGAAATGGTAAATTAATTACATCCTTTTTGTCTTGAGGCAGAAGGAAAGGATCCCTGACACTGAGTCCCGACACTATTGTCAATACAGGGTCAAAGCACTGAAAGATGGCTCCCATGATTAGCATTTTCCCCAGCTTGGGATCTACTGGAAGCATTGACAAATACTCCCCTGATTGAAAAAAGAGAAAAACCAAGAGAGACAGAGCGGGTTTAACAGCAGCAAATGGATAGGAATACTAACAAGAAAAACACCAAGTAATGAATCTCTTCTCCAGCAAATAAAAAACTGACCAAGATTTGTTAGATTCTCTTTGTCATCTAATGCTCCAATCACCTTGAGAAAATCAATGGCATTTTGTACCTATCATCCAGGGAATTGAACATGAACCATTAAATAAAAATGCAGAGACTATCGCATATTGAAGCATCTAAAGACAAAAAAGAAAGCTCAGAAAATACAGTGAGAAGGTTGTTTGCAATAAACGAAAAAATTATGCTTGGTTGGGTTTCCGGTAATATTTCTCATGTCAACTATCTTAAGCAGAAATAGAGTGCTAAGCATTCATAGATTGATGTCGAGAGCATAACAATCTGACAGATAAAACAGCGACAAAAATGTAGCCATTGCTGAAAACATGTCAGACCACTCTTATTCCCAGCTCTTTTTTTACACTGACCCATCCATTTTGAAATGAAATAGCATGTAAATAGTTTCTAGGAACAATCAATAAATTCTGTAATCAGTGGGATATAAAATCATGGCATAAGAAAACAGAATGCCCATGAGACTTTACAAACAAAAATGCAACAAAAATCAAGATCAGAGGAACTTGCCAAATATGTAAGAAAGACAGTCACAAACTACAAGGAGAACTTGAGACTGAGGAGACAGAAAAAGCCTGACCAAAAAAGTTAACAACAAAATGTTCCCACGAAAAGTTTTTGGTAAATACTCACAGCTAACGGCTCTGGGGCCTGCAGTGCAGCTGACAAGAATTCTCCAATGTTTCCAACCTGCAAACTTTTGATTTGCAAGCAGAGAGAGTTCAGGGGAGTTCTCAAAAGCTCTGGAAGTTGATATTCAGGAAAAGCTTCATAAACGCATTTAGGGTACAGGTGATAACATTCTCCTGGCTGCACACGGCCTGCTCTACCTCTTCTCTGAGACCCAAGTGTCACCAGAAAAGACGCATATTAGATGCGAATGATGACCAAAACAAAACCGTGGCCAACTGGAAGATAAAAGCAAGCAACCAAATCCAACAAAATATAAAACAACTGATTAATTAAAGGTTTGCAACTACTGCATGAGAGCGTGCCATCTCTTAACAAGAGCAACATCCTGATATTAACACCAAGGCTTTCACGAGCTAAGATGGGATTGCACAAACACTATTAGTTCACATATATACACAGTCATGCTGATGTGCATACAGATGAAAGTACTGAATCCAAAGAAATGTTATGCACCCTCATCACAGTGAATTTTGGGACTTTAATCTCTATGTGGGAAAACTGAAATATAACGAGTTTTCTCTAACACGGCCTGAAACATAACATGCATGAGAAGTATAATGGCAAATACACATCTAAACTAAACTATGACCATTGGGAGCTTACTTGCTTAGCCGAAGCTTGAGAGATCCAAGAAGGTAGCAGACACGGAGTGTTGTTCAGAGCATCGTAAGTGGTCTCTTTTGCTTTCCCACAATCAACTACGAAAACTACATCATTTATTGTAATGCTTGCCTCTGCCATATTTGTTGCAAGAACTATCTTACGTACATTAGGAGGAGGCCTCTCAAAGATGAGTTTCTGCATAAAGTGGTCGAGCAGAGGGCAAAAACTATGAGGCAGAATCAAGTCCAACGAATAGAGCATGTTATACAACCTCTTTACAGTAATGTGTTTGCATAAGTAGTTAGATACATGCAAAAGGCAATAACTACATACAAGGCATGAGTCATAAGAAACTTCAAACTGAAAAATTAGCAGTTAAAAATCATAGCAGTCATGTCTACAGTTCCTAAATACCCAATTACCTCTTAAAGGGAAGTAACAATATCATGGCTCGTACTTATTTTCTTTCTCCCTCTCCCCTCCCACACATATGAACATGCGAACATTAATAAATTACAAGCTTACCTGTTCAGAGGTTGCCATAGAACCATGGCATGTTAGAAGCAGGACCCTGTTTGGATCTCCTAAAAGAGGATGAGCTTTAAGTTGATCCCTTAAACAACTAATATCCTCCCAGCCAGTCATGAACACCAACACAGCACCTGGTCGTTCCTTTCGACATATATGACAGAGAACTGCTTCAATAAGGTTAAATCCCATGCTATCAGGCATCCAGCATGCTAGGGAATCACGTGCCCTGGAGCTATAATTGTCAAAACTTGATTTACTAAGGGCATCCTGTACATATAAACGAAATCCATCACATTTTATACAAATCTCCATAATTACAGCATGCCTGTTCAACATAGAGAAAATATAAATATATATAGAATTACGGTTTCCTTGAGTTTACCACATTAGGCTTGAAAGAATCAGCATGCATTCTCCCAAAAATCCAGATCTTCAGTTTCTTTTTTTCACACTATATTTTCAGATGTGAAGACCAGATTTCTGTGCTCTTAAGAAAATTTCATACGACTATAACTTCAATGGAATCAAAGGTATTCAGAAACTGGAATTCAGAACATTCCAGTTGATGCATAGTATAAGTAAGCCTCTTGCTGAAAAGGCTTCATATTTGTACCAGGAGTTTGTTCCCGAGTTTGGCCAATCAAATTGATTTTAATATTCATGAAAAATTGTTTCAAATGAAGAGTAAAAAGTATAAGAAAATGAAGAACCAAAGCATTTCATTCTCCGCAGAAATATTTTTAAGTTATTGTGATAAGAAGTCAGCATTCAGCCACCAAGGTGAACACAAGCACAATAGAAAAGAAAACATAAGAGACTTAAAGAACTCATCAATGAGCCAATGGACGTGATTCTTACAAAATGAAATAAACTCTAGAACTCTGCTTCCGATCCATATACCTAGAAAGCCCCTAATGGATAACAGGTCTTTGGCATAGTGCTATACCTCAACAAGCGTAGTGATCTGATTTTTTCTTTTCCGTGGTGCTAGCTGCCGTTGTGTTTTCCACAGTTTATCTTGCCCATAATCATCAATTTGATTGAAAGAACTCAACTTATATCCAGTCATTTCCAGTAAATCTTCTAAGAAATGTGCCTTCACTGGATATGTGAAGCCCTGAATGAATATATGGCATGTTATAAGTACCTCATGCGTGGAGCAATTCCATAACTCTAAAACATGAATATAAGGCACTCATGAATAACTAGAAGCGACAAGTTACATAGAATATCAAGAAATTCAAAAGACGTCTGACCCTGTAATTAACTTAATAGCAACAGATGTAATTTTAGTTTAGCAAAAGATCAATAAATAAAATCGGGCAAAAATCGAAGAACCTTGCTTTAACAGAAATTTCCTGAAAAGCATTGAGTTAACTTGATAAACATAGAAACATCAGATATGTGAATATACTTTTTCTTGGTTTTACTAAATAAAAACTACTCAATTTTTTAATATCCATCAGATTGCAAAAAGCAAGCTCTCCTCATATGCTACATTTTATGCATTCAATCTATTTGTGTCTTGTACACTTCCTGGATTTGGAAACACCATTCCAGCAAAGCTCAGGTATTATAACCACATAAGACAAACTGCTTACAAACTCAGAATTGTTGACCAAGAAACAAGTATAAGAGCATGAGAGACAAATGCATACTCATTATTCACAGCTAATAACACATTCGGAATTCAGGAAACATAAATAATAATCATGATTCAAACATAAAAAAAGAAACCCAAGTTACTTGGAGTTGTTAACCAAAAAGCACAGGTACAAGACAATTACTCACAAATCATAACTCTCAATGAGGAGGGCATCAGGGCCCATAAATATTCAATCATCATTCAATAACAGAAAAGTCCCCAGTTTTCCTTACAGGGATATGAATTGTTGGTGCACCTCCAAAATAATTGGAAAAAAGTTCGGCATTGAGAGTGGCACTCATCAAAATCAATCTCAAGTCCCGGCGACGAGGCAGAAGATCCTTGAGAACAATTAATAAGAAGTCTGTTACAAACAAAAAGTGAAAGATGAATAGTCATAGACAATAGTTTCTTCTGAAGACAAAGCCATAGCTGAATTTAAGTATAAGATTACCCTCATTCATGCCCCTCTCATGAATTTCATCGACAAAAACGTGGGTTATTCCTGTCAAATTGCGGTCACTTAGCAGCCGTCGAAGTAAAATTCCACTTGTACAGAAAAGCAGATGGGTGTTTTTGCCCTTTACACCCTCTAGCCGAACTTTATAACCAATCTATCAATGAAGAAAACAGAAATTTGTTGTAGAAATCATAAGCAACCAAGTAAAACATATCTGGTGTAGTATAGCAGCATAACAAGGTTTTAAAATGAATGACAAATAACCATTTCAGAAGAGGAATAATGTGTGTATATGTTTAAATGTTGAGAGAATGAATGCTTACTGCATCACCAAGAGGCTCTCCTCTCTCAGCAGAGACCCTGTCTGCAACAGTCATAGCAGAAATTCTTCGAGGCTGGGTGCAAATTATACTGCAGAATGCTCCACGCCCAGACTCTATTTCTGACTCTAATATATACTGGGGAAGTTGGGTTGTTTTGCCACATCCAGTCTCTCCAGATATTACTACAACCTACATACATGGCACATGTTAGGAATGCATATATGGAAAAATACTGTCTTCAATCAGTGGTCATGAGAAAAAAAAAGAATCAGAAAACTCTGTTATCTCTGTTCCTTGTAGCAATATGATAATTTTATTGATTTTAAGAACACTGGAGCCTTTTTACTAGTATGAAAAGGGATCTCTGCAAAGTAATCATGACTTGAAGTATAAGAGGATCTAAAATTGAAACAATATGAACATAAACTTGACAAAAAGGGATTATGAATAATAACAAAGTACTGCATTATCATGACAACACCTCATCCCAGGTGAAACAGGTTAAAGCTTTAATTTGATCCTCCCGATCTAGATTGACATGCTTGATGCGCCGGCCAAACTTAAAAATAATGTGAAAAGCTAAAGAAAAAGAAGTAACTATTTAAAGGAAAAGAATTCTTAAATTTCTTGATTGGATGCATCATACCTACTAGAAAAAAGGACTACACAAGGACAAAAAATACAGAAGCAGTCAAGCCAGAAATTCCTACTGTAGAAATCAGTAACATTGTCTAACCTGATTCCTTGCTATGGCCTGGAGCAGCCTTTGCTTTTCCTTGAATGCAGGTAGAGATTTCCGGAACTCCATCATCTTCCTACCTTCAGGTGACTCCTGAAAATTCAAGAAATATATTCATTTAGAGGCAGAATAGATACTGCTAGAATGCTTCAAGCATTTCATCATTATAATAATGCAACAAATTTGGGAAATAACAGTAAGTCAGGAAAGAACCATGCCTGCCAAGCCCTTTGCATATTTCGCATTCGCAAGCTCCTTCTCATAAGAACCTTTTCCATTACGGACCTGTCCAGGAAAGAATCAGGATTCTCATCTGGACTAGGTTCTTCAGCCTGATCAAGGGGCTTAGCATCACCTAAACCATCTTCTTCTTTACCAGAAGTTAACAGAGTTCTATCCAGATGTTCCTGAAGTAAACCCTCGACCCTCCTTTGTAAGCTCAGCGGGAGAACCACCTACACCAATTGAAAATGAACAGCAAATTCAACCTCCCTGACTAAAAAGAACTCCTACGATCACATTCATACAAAAATGTTTAAAGAAAAACCATTACCTCCCTTTGTGGCCGCTTGTCATCCAAATCGGGCCTGTAGTTAGGTAGAGGAACCTTGCTAGCCACCACCACTTTTCCGTACATTTCACTAGTAGACCAATGAAAAAGAATTTGTGTGAAAAAAAAAATGACCGTAGATGCAAAAATAAAGAACAGGACCCAGAAGAAGAAAATGAAGCTTCTCTAGTACCTGTACAGTCCCATCCTTTTGGCAAGGTTGGAAATCTGCTCATAATCCCTTCTATCTTTTCGGTCCCTAGACACAATCTCTTGGTCCGTTTCATTCCGCAACAACAAGCTGAGCTTCCATTTCCACTCGTCAATATTGGCCACCGAAGACGAAGCCTATCAGTTCAAAAACAACAAAAGTTTTCAATCAAAAAAGGAACAAGTTTGCACCACAACCACACAAAAGAAGCAAACTTCAAGTGGTTCGAGCAGCAACTAGAACTTCCACCACCAAAATTTCCACATAAAACTTCATACAAAAGACTCTCAGTAGATATATTAACTACCCTTTTCACTTCCAGTCAATTTAACAAAACCCAACTTCAAAAGAGCAAAGAAGTCAAGTTCAAAAGAGCAGGAAGGCAAAACCTTGTGGCTCTCAAAATCCACCTCGTACTCGTCATCAGAGAACTGCTCGGCAGCATACCCGGAAAGGCGGCGCGAATGGGGGGCTAAGAAGCTTGAACCACCATACAAATAAGAATCTTTTGGATTAGATAAAACGTTTCCGGTGGTGGGTTTAGGGGGCAATAGCGATCGGCAATTGGCGCATCTGAAGAGGAAAGCTCCTATCTTGGAATTGTGCATTCTAACAGAGTACAACAGAACAGAGGCTGATTCATGGCTCTGTTCTCCTTACTCCGTTCTGTCTCATAGATACATACACCACTAATAAAAAGAAAAACGGATGAGTAATGTTGTTGGTGTGGTTTCTCCTTTGTGTTATTGGTACTTTCTTTGCCACTCAAGAGTGCATTTTTTAGTTAGAGGGAGGAAGCGGAGAAGAACCAGTACCAGTAGAGAGGAACGACAACGTTCGATTTTAGCGTTTTCTAATGATCAACAAAATTACAAAAGACAACCTTTGTTTTGTGTTCTAAGTTTAAGAGGATTAACGTTATGATGGCTGTAACTATTTAAGTGATCCAGTGGGCTTCTGGTCTTGGAATAATGGGCTATCTTGATAACCGGGCTAGGCTATGGGCTCAGATTGCTAATCTGCAAAATTATGTGTTAATCTCTTTCTCTAAACAACATACCCACCGGCATGTGCAAAGGATTCAACTGTCGGATAAGGATGTTTTAACTTGAGTAACTTTCATACCAGTTCTGTCCTGACGAAAATTCAAGATTTGCTCTCAATTTCTATTTGATTTTCGAAAGTTTTTGAAAGATCTTATTGCTGAATGTATAAGGTAAGACATAATACTTTCTGTGATTACATTCTGTTGAATTGACTCAGGCAATAGTAGGATTGGTTGAAGCCGCCAAAAGACATAAAAAAGAAAAGAAGATGAAATCAATGTAATGAAGAAAACAATACAACATGGAAAACAAACACTTTACGTTGGTAGAGGAATTAATTCCAACTCCTGACAATTTCATCCGGGTTTGAGACCTTACGCCTGCCTCTCAGAATTGTGGCTTAAAGCATTCTGGTGGCATTTGTCCATTAAACCTCTTCATGTCTTTGCAGTAGTCATAAATCATGTAGTTGTCTCTAACCCATTTCAGTTGACCCTGCTTGGTGAAGCTCAAGCTAGTGTATGCAGGTGATGTCCACCAATTACCTGGTGCCTTGGATCCACATTGGCCGATGCTGATGGGTCCCCTCCACTTACAAGCTCTTGCCCTGAACCGTTGATATCTTGCTATGAAGGGTGCCCCGCTCCAGTCAATCTTGATCCTCCCTCCCTGAGTTGCCCAGTTATCAGCATTCCATAGGCTGGAGTAGACCCTCATCCCTTGTTTGTTCGGGTAGGCAATTCCTTGGCTCTCGTAGTTGCGGAACACACGAATAGGTACACTGTCGACATACCACCTGAAATTGCATCAAAAGGCACCATTTAGTGGATTTGGATGGCTAGCTATTCTCTTCTTCTGTTCCTATTACAGGATGAATAGGCTTCATATCGAAAAAGAACGCAATACTTGTCGATGTGAAGGTAAGACTCGAACCCGAGACATCATTCCTCTTCCTTTTGTAAGAAGAGCAATGAACAATAATTCTATCAAGAGTACTATTGGATTACAATCTAGCTAGCTTGACAAAGTAGTATATTCATGGTGGGGGATCTTTTTCTTCTTTTATCTTGCAAGCTCTTAATCATGATGTTTTGAGACATAAATATGTATAAGTGCATAGTCAGGCTAACTCACACAACTGCTGTGGGGTTCCAGTGGATGGTGTAGTTGTGGAAATCAGCAGTTGGGTCAAACCAGGGGTGGAATTGCTGTTCTCTGTTTCCAATTCCTTGAGTGTAGATGTTTGTGTGGATAATGTATGGTTGTCCTGACAGATTCCCCAGAAATTCAAAGTCTATCTCATCATGTCTGTCTCCAGTAGAGGATACCTGTATGAATTCAAGAGGTTTCAGTTGTTTGTATTCTGCATGTTCTAGTATATATGAAGTGTCTTCAATTGTTTTTTTTATTTAGTTTTGACTTTCATGAAGATGTCAATTTGCAATTGCCACTAAAGCCAAAGAGTATCAACCTTCAAACAATCCAAGACAGAAATTGAAGTGTTATAAATTATAATTGCAAAGGAAAAAAATGAAGTTACATAATAGGCAGTGACCGTCCCAGCTGAGTTGCCTGGTACCAGCTTGATTAACATCTCAATGCTTCCAAACAAGAATGTTCCCTTTGATTTTACACCAGAACCTGAAGACAAAAAAATGGTTGGTTAGTGATCACAAAACGTTAATTATAGGTTTCTGTGTCGGTTTCAATAATGTGGTAACAATAGGCATGAGAAAGTTCATTACCTGAGGTTTGATCCAACACAAGTTGGAGATCATCACCCTTGCCTTGAATGGCAGAACCCGGATTGCCCCAGTAGAAGTACATGCTGTTAGCGAAGTTGGCATCAACTGAGGTCAGATGAAATGCCATACCAAAGAAGAACAAGGCAGCCAACACAGTATGGGAGGTAGCCATTTAACTCAAAGTTCGGAATTTTCCTTCTATGGTGCTTTCAGGACTTTTTGAGTTAGAATTAGATGTGCTGCTCTTGGGTTTTGATGGCTTTATATAGCTTTCTATAACTTTGAAGAATGTGCTCAACAGAAGAAACAAAACGTGCCAATGTGCCCTCCGCGTGATGAGCTAAGGTTTGTTTTGGTTTATTTCTTTAATTAATTGAGTTTCAAAAATGTGTTGACCATGTCCTGGTATTTGACATTCTTACAAAAAAGTTGTCAAGGAAATTTCATATCATGTCCAAGTTACATTAATGGAGGTCACAACAGTTGTAAAACATTAAACCAAGTTGGTATTGATTGCCACAATAACTTCAGCTCTATAAAGATTGTTAAAAGAACTAAAGACAAAAATAATATCTTGAATTGATTAGCTAGCTGTCAGTGTTGGGTTCAGGTAATCCTTGCATTAGCCTCATAGAGGTTTGCACGTTTGTGTAAGGAATATCATGGCAGAACAACTTTGCGGCTCAAATGTAGCCTAATATATGAAGATCACACCAAGTCATTACATAGCCAATACATATCTAGTGCCATACTAAATTGTCTTCGTGGTTGTCTAACCAACCACTAAGGTTTTATTGGACCTGTGAGAAGTAATCCTATTCAATTTTACATGTAGCAAGCGACGAATCTGTTAAGCATGGCAAGTTCTTTGTACTTATATAATACTGTCCTAGGACAAATTCCACCATCTGAACATACCCTTACAATGCTTGTACTTGAGCACATAGATCGATGTCTAGTAGTAATTAATAATAAAACATTCAATATTTGATGGGCATGCAGATTCATCCACATTAAGAAAAATAAAAGTTACATAACTGCTGCATACATTCACAGGATCAACTTCAGCCAAACTTATTGTGAATTATGTATCCTCCAAGAGCCACAATTACTGTAGCCGCGGCACAAATATTTATCAGTAATTCCTTCTTTTCATGCGCTCCTCCTATAGCAGAATGGTGATTCTCAGACTTGGTGATTCTCAAATATTTATCACTTTTATGATTCTCTTCCCTACCAGGAACAACACCACTTGGCTCAGTATTCTCCTTTTCCATTCCTTCCTTGTTCAGATTACCACTTTCAGCTACTGGTGATCCCTCACTCTTCTCACCATTTCCCTTTACCTCCACCAAGGTCAACCCTGCAACCTTCTCAGGTTTACCTGTCTTGTCCTGCTTCTGATCTGCTTGGCTTTCAACCGCCTTTTGATCAACAATTCCACCTCCACTATCTGGCCTCTCGGTCTTTTCTGCAACATTAGTCCCAGCCACATCAACCAATACACGAGCTTCTTGTGGAGCTCCATCCTGACCCTTTTGAGATGTTGATCCATTTTCAGCTTTCCCCATTGAAGGGTTTATATCTTTCACTTCTGTCACTTTTCCTTCTTCAGGTTTTCCTGTACTACCTTCTTCTGGACGAGGAGCACTCTTTTGGCTTGATGAGGCCTCTCGTTCTACAGGACTAGTTTCAACAGAAGCAGACTTCTTCTTGGGAATTCTGATAGTAAAAATGCCACCATCAAGCTGTGTTGTGGCTTGGCTCAAGTTATACCCTACAGGAATGCTATGAAACGTATTGAATCTCAGGCGTGAGTTATCTATCCGCCTCTTCTCTCCTTGAACGCTGATGTAACTTAAGGATTCAACTACATTGACCTTTATTTCCTCCTTCACGAACCCTGCACATACCTCAATAAAAACATATCTAGATTCAAACAATAAAAAGAAAATGAACCCAGAATTGTAAACCAAGTAAACTTAACCAAATTGCACCAACCGGGGACATGAATGCGAAATACTAGAGTTCCATCAGCCTCCCTATAAACATCTGATTTTGGCTGGAACGACTCGTCACGCCGGGGACGAACAACTCGGGCACTGTTGGCTTGTTGTTGGCGATTTGGAATTAATGATCCCCTATATCCACCTCGTGGAATCATCCTTCCTTCCTATACAGCCTTAATAATACACAGTACTTTTTTTTGTTTTGCTTTCCTTAACCAAAATTTCTTGGTATTCAACGGATATAAGACTGTGTGCAATATCCAATTACTTCTCTTCCTGTGAGTATATATATGTTCATATATAAACATTTTTGTAGCTGAAAGTTTGATTTTGTGGTTTTCTTGACGGTAAGACTATAGTCTTTCTTGATTGGTTTGATGTGGGTTTTGTTTGTTCTTTACTTGTGGTGCACTGTGAGCGATAACTTATGATTTTAGTAGGGGAATTCTTTCCTCTGCCGGTAATTTTCATGGTGTAGTACACTTGTTTATATACCTTGGTTTGCAAGTTCTTGCGTGTCAATTGTTCAAGAAAATTCGTTTTATTTTGGTCTTTACAAAAGTTTAAAGAATTCTTTAATCTTAGCCTGATGCATTGCCTAATGCCCCATGACCGAAGTAATCCGTGTATATAATTATAGAACTTGGGCCGAGGATAGAGTTTTTGATGGGCCAAAACTGAATATGTGATGGGTCGTTGCCCCTCCTTCCCATACCCAAGAATGAAATAAGCCCAATATCCGAGGAAGGACATGGTCACAAGGAGCTAGTCCATTATCCAATTGTATTGTTCATGGGGTAGCTGGGCCTGGCATTTTCTTATCAGAATTTTGGGTTATGATAGTGGTCGGCTAAAGTTTCATTTGAATAATGCGTTAACTTAATATACAAATTTTATTCATAATTTTTGGGTTAAAAAGAATCATAATTCCTGACATGGAAAATGAAGGATCATGTTACGAGTATATAATTTTTGAGACAACAATGGTTGTTTTCCTTTTTTTTATTGGCTAACTGGAACCGATACCAGTTTTAATATCATTTGACCTATAGCTAAATGGTTGCTTTTTTGCATGAAGTAATAATGTGCATTTATCATACTCACCTATTAATAGTTTTGTAGTTTTATCATAAAAAGACTGACAAATAGGTTATTGTTGGGACTTGGCACTTTATGGAGCGAAGAGATGGAGAAATTCGAGCCAAATTAGTTGCAGGGCAAAGAAATCAATTAATTGATCTAATTAGTAATTACAAATATACATAACATGATTATTATTAAATTGGATAAATTTATTGTATCAACTCAACAACTATGCCTAGCCTGGTACATCTGATCATCAGTTTTGCCTCCTAGACTCAACAACTTTGTAAACTATACATGTTCCAATTGCTATAATCACTGACACTAACATCCATATATTCCATCCCTCGCCTTCTTTAGGAGCTTTGTCTTCCACTTTTTGAGGCTCTGCTTCCTCTTTTGCAGCTTCTTGAGGAGCAGGTGTCGTGGCTTGGCTTGTTGTGGCCTGTTCTTCTTCCTTGGAAGCAATTTGCTGCTCATCAGCATTAATTTTTGGAATTCTGATTATGAACATTCCTCCACTAAACAGTGCTTTTACTTCGTCCAGGTTATATTTTTCTGGGATTTGGTCAAAAGATACATCAAAATAGACAGTTGATGGATCACCATTGACTTTGATGTAACGCCACCTTTTCTCTACCTTATAGCTAATTTGCTTCTCAGTGAAACCTGAACCATTTAACAAAAATAAAGAATATGAAATATCTGAAAAACAAGCAATATTATTTTCAACAAGTTTTGAATTTTTTAATTTTTAGCATCAAATCAATGCCTCCTTGAAGCATTAATTAGTATATATAGTATTTGGTTATATATCAAGGAAAAAGAGATACTAGAAAACCTACTTACCGGGAAGATAAACACGTAACACGAGAGCTGTATCTTCCTCCTTCCATTCTGATTTTGGTGTAAAAACATTAGCAGCCTGAGTTTTGGAGCTTCCTGCTAATTCTGGATTCAATCCAGCCATGATGATCAATATAGATTAGGCTTCAATAATGTTTAATTTTTGTTCATGAGAGCTAGCTCTATTAGGTATCTTTTTCCGGATGAAAATGTTTCTCATATATCTAAGGGCTTTACTCCCATTTATTCCCAGACTTGGCCTATGGTTTTCTGTTGGCTGCCTAGAATATTCTTTCTCGGTTGCTTTTGGCTTTGTTAATGGATTTTCCCTTTTTTCATAGCATAAGATGTGATTTGATTCCTTTACAAACGATCGGGGCTTCTTTCCTTTGCCTAAAAGTCTTTCCATGGCGTATCACCTGCGAGTTTAATTACATCACACGAAGATAATTGTTCCAAATCATGTATCGAAATTGTAACTTTGGTATAGTTAATAGAAGAAATATTTAGAATATATTGCCAATATCATATTAAAGCTAGATAGCTGGTAATAACTCAGCTCATGGTCCAAATTTTCAAATTGTCGTTTCCGACCCAAAAATAAAGAAAAATAATGAAATTAGCGGATAGGAATAAAGAAAAGAAAATGTATTCAATTTGTGAGTTTTAATAATTTCACTTCCAGTTTGAATAGTGTTGGTCGTAGGCGTAAATAGTTAAACAAATTGCAGTAATCATTTCTATTGGTGCATAAGTAATCTGGAAACATGTTCATAAGTCGCAGCCACATTGAAGTAGATATTGAAATTTTGGTTGTTGGCCTTTAAACGCAACGGTAGCAAACAAGGCTATATAATCAGAGTGCTCCTTCTTAACAAACAAGTATTTTAAGTTTAAACCTTCAATTCTGTGCACAGTTTGTCTTCAACTTTAATCAGAGTGCTCCTTCTCATTGAATGTCAAGTTCGGTTCCCGGTTTGACTTAAGAAAAGAGAATCCATGAATATATAGTTCTTTGGTGGACAGTTTTCTTTTGAACAAGCTCAGGTGTTTAGTTTTGGTACTTTGCAAATTGGCAACGATGGTACACTGAAGTTTGAAAGCTCAAAGAATTTACTTAGTGAAATGAAATCAATTTCAGGATAAACAACTTTATTATTTAACAATATCAGAGCATCTCACTATACTTTGCAGAATTGATGTGCCAGCCTTTTATTAGTACATAGTCATGTTAATTTCAGTGAATGATGCTATCATCACTGGTCGCTGGTGCCTGTACTTCCGGATGATCGATAGCTGTAAGCAATGTAGGCCCCCAGTGCAACAATCACTAGAACTGCCACACCCACATTCACCATTGATTTCCTCTCTTCAGTAAGCTCCATGTTAAATCCCTTGACAGTATTCTTTGCAGCAGCAGCAGCCCTATCCTTGACACCCTTGGCTTTCTCTATGATGGAATCTTTTATTGGCTTTTCTTCACTAGCACCAAATTTTACAGCCTTCTGAGGTTTGTTCTGTGAAGTCGTGGGATCAGCTTTTTTGTCTATCTCTGCTGATTCTTCACTTTTCTTGCTACCTTCTTCACTTTCACTTGTCAAGGGTTCTTTCCTTTTCTTGCTGATTTCTTCCTGTTGAAGCAAAGGCTTCTGTAGTGCCGGTTCTGTTGTCTTCTCTGTTGTTTCCTTTCTCTTTTGATCAGCTACTGCAGCACTAGGTACCGCACTAGTCTTTTCAGTTTTCTGATTTATGGCATCAGCAGAAACTTTTTGAGAGGCATCATCTTGCGCCTTTTGAGGTTTTGGTTCCTTTAAGTCTCCTTTAGGGGTAGGAGTTTTTTCTTCAACCTTTTTGCCTTCCATTTGCTTTTGCCTAGATAAGCTTGTAGTTTCATCCACAACTTTTCCTGCCTTTGGCTCAGTGGCTGTTGTTCTTGGGCTAGGAGCAGTTCTTGAAGGGGTTGACGCGTCGCTGGTTGTTTTGACCTCTTCCTTGGGGACAGCTTGCGTAATGGTTGATTTTGGCATTGTAATGATAAGAACTCCATCTTGAAACCTGCCCTGAATTTTACTCACCTCACAGTTTTGTGGAACTGGAAAGACTTTATTGAATCTTTTCCATTTGTTATTAATAACTGGTCGCTCTCCAAGGACTCTAATTGTACGGGAGGAATGCACATAAGTAATCTTCATTTGCTCCTTCTGGAAACCTGTTTGTGTTGGAGAAAGTAATAGATTTGCGTATTAGAATTTTCAGAACAAAACGAGCTGTTGCAGAAGTTTCAACATAGGAGAGCAAAATTTGGCGCTTATGAATCCTCACAGAAAACACAAGTGGTTTCAAGAAGCATTCACAGAATTTGAAAGCGTAAATGAATAGTAAAGCTCACCAGGAAGATGAATATGCAGAATATTTGCCCCTTCTTCTTCCTTCCATTCGGATCTTGGCACAAAATCCTCATATTGGACAACAGTAGATCCCACAGTTCGGGTCCTTGTAGCCATTTTTTTAGAACTTTTGATTCTTCTGGTTTACCTTGCTCTGAGAAAATTGTTGTAATGCGTTTGAATGAAGTCATGATGAAGCTTGTATATATATACCCCAAGTCCTCTCCAGGATTGCGTGTTTTCTTTAAGTGAAAGTATTCTTTCTCGACTGACATAGTTTTGGGTGTTTTATCAACTTCAGGAATACCATCATCTAGTATGAGGTATAACCTGCTAAATAAACAAAGTTGAAGTTCTTTGTTTGCCTCTTACACATTTGATTATCGGTCTCTATATCCAAATCCATCTAACTCAACATTTTGCAGAGCACGTAAATACTATACACACAGAAAAACAGGGCCTTTTCATACCTGCGGTTGCTGCAAACTTAATGGGTTGTCAGAAACTTATTCCATTAGAGTTAAAATAATGAAAGATAAGGCGGTGGTTTTTCTTGAGCACACAGCTATCTGGTGCTAAGGTTCTTTCAGAAGGAATTCTCCTGTGACTTTGACCTTTTATCAGCAGAGGATGGATTAAATGTGAACCTGGTTTGACTACTTGCTAACAATTTCAGCATTTGCTGAGTAATAACTTGTATGTATCAGAACACGTGGAAATGTGGGGACACGAAACATGGTTGTTAAAGAGCGTAGCAGCCATTGTTCTTCCTACTGGGCATTGTATGGATTTCATTATAAAGTGAACAGGGGCAATTATGATCCTATCCGGTGTAGTGTAAACAAAATACCTTAAAGAATACTACAACACACACACACTCACACACATCAGTTCTTCAGAAATTTGTCTGAATTGGTAAAGATATCGTGCACTTGATACAGCATTTATTTAAAATATATCTTGGAATTGGCATCTCAAGGAGAATGTGTACAGAGAATAGAAACACAAGAAAGATGAATACTGTACAGAAAGAAAGATGAATACTGCACTTGATACAGCATTTATTTAAAATATATCTTGGAATTGGCATCTCAAGGAGAATGTGTACAGAGAATAGAAACACAAGAAAGATGAATACTGTACAGAACATTGGTGCATTAATCTACAATATCCATCCAGAAAGGAAATCTATGACTTGAGACTGACTAGAACAGCAACTGAGAAGGGTGTCAAACAAAGAGTGGTAGTGAAATAGAAATGAAATGAAACCTAATGAGTATAAACATAAGTGCTGTAGAAGTTGGCATAGACTTCATCTACATGAGCTTGTAGTACCAAGTACTTCCAGCGAACAGGATTTCTTTTTCTTCACCACAGGGACACGAGAAGTGAATAATCAAGCCCTCAGGAACTGTATCCACTTTCACAGGTTCTTCAAAATCTGTCACAGCATCGACCTGCAACCACAGAAAATTTCAGTAAGAAAATGCCAAGAATTCAAAACCATAAAATCTTTTCTACACACCATTTTCCAAGTCCTCATGTTTTCACAATTTTGGAACCAAACGAAAGTAAAAAGTTAGCAGAATGAAAGAAAAGATTGAAACTTTTTGATAATTCATGGTAACCAAATTAGATAAATCATTATAACCTCTTTTGCCATAGCAGTATCCTCTTCAATGCCTCTGTACACCTCTTGACCAGTAGCTCCTTTAAGCAGCATTTCACCCCAAGACCTGCGCATCTCCTCCGCGCAATCCTTCATCATTCTGCTCACCCTCTACAGATATCAATCGAAATACAAAACCCACAAAAGTCAAGAAACTAAATCCAGAAATCTCCAAGAATATGACACAAAGAAACTTCCTTTGATCAAGAAATCATCATCACACGAATCGCACACAACAACAACAACCAAGAACAATTCTTTGATAGAAACCCAGGAAACAAACCACAGGCAGAATCGAAAAATCAATAAAAACCCAGATAGTAACGCTGACCTCTTCAGCGCTAGGATCATGCATAGCCATCTCCCCGGGAGCGAGGAGGTAGTGAGGGTTGCGGTCGCCTTGAAGGCTCAATGCCTTGAATCTTTGCTGAAGATAATGATCTTGGTAGTGGCTCTTGGTGGGGATTTGGGGTTCTTGATGTAGAATCGTCTCCATTTTTGATTGATGGGTTGATTGATTAGTTGGTGCTTCTCTAACTGTAAAGATGGTTTTTTTCTCTTCTTCTTGCAACTGTGAAGTGAAGGTGAAAGAAACGCGGGAATTGGAAGAGATTGATTTATCCAGGGAAGCTTGGGGGTTTAGTGGGGGGTTTAATATTTATACGAACTGTTGTGGTTTGAGCCTACAAAATTGGGCTTATTCCCATTAATGCTCACTTGAACAAAACTTTGGGCTAGTTAAAAAAGCCAGCCCAATGGATTATAGTTGTGTCCCTGGATTACTGGTGGGCTCCTGAAATTGGATCGCCGGTGTAATTTGAAAGGTAGAATAAAATAAAATAATTTATTTTTTTTTTAATTATACACCCCCCAAAATTTGGGAAAAATTTTGATACATTTATTTCAAAAAATAGATTTATTTCAAAAAAATTTCTCACATGAAAATTATTGTTTCGGCCATCAAATGTATACAGGCTTATTTTTCATTTTTAATAGTGTTATATGTTAAATGTTGTCATAATTGATTTTTCTAATTTAAAACAAATGTATTATGTATCTACTTTGAGAATGCTATTTATGAGAAAATTTTTTAAATAAAGAGGAAAATAGTTAGTGTATTTATTTTGAGCGCAATATGAAAAAATTTTGTACACAATATGTGTGTGGTTGATGTTATAATTTCCAAAAGTTTGACCTTCCTGCGTTTTACAAGTCAACTTGCAATGGAACCATCCAAGCTCCACAGGAAATAAAAAGTCAATTATTTAGCCTTGTAGCTTTTTTTTTTTTTTTATGCTAAAGCCTTGAAGCTTTATTTCCCATGGAAATAAGAAAGGTGACAGCGACTTGAGAGCTGACCCGAAGGTAAGCTACAACTGGAATAAACATATTTCCCTTTTTCCTTATTTCTTTCCTTTTGTTGGGAATATAGAACCACCTATGTTACTCAACTTGAACTAGAGACAGTATCAGTTGTGGCTCATTTTCTACAACCACGTCAAATATAGCTGCCCGGATATTGATTAGTATGGACTGGAAATGAATGTGCTCCTACTACTATACTTGAATTGCTTTTTGAACGAAATCTTCCCCCACAAATAATGAGGTCTCTAATGCCTGGAATTTTTCGGTGTGGCCATAAGTGTGGAGTCAAAGATCCAAAGGACCCACTTCAGTTCCCTTGTTTACGCGTCTAATCCCTCTAGGATTAATAGTATACACATCATGCACATCGAACCTACATTTGTATTTAATTTGAATGCACACAGCAAGTCATTCAACATCAGCCTTCTTTCACTGAATTCTTCAATCACTATAAGTACTCTCTACATTCTCACCTCACACTCACAGCGATCAATGAGCTCTGAATTCTTACCTTTTTGTGTCATTGCATGCATTTGTGCACTCTTCTTTTTCTCACCAACTTCTGCAACAAATGGGAATGAGACAGATCGATTAAGCTTGCTGGAGTTCAAGGCCAGAATAACCAATGACCCTTTTCAGGTCCTGAGTTCTTGGAATGAGACCACCAACTTCTGTAGTTGGTATGGTATTACTTGTGGTCGAAGGCACCAGAGAGTTACAGCACTGGACCTGAGTTCCATGAAACTTGCAGGCTCTATTTCTCCTCACATTGGCAACTTGAGCTTCCTCAGGGAGCTATCTCTGCAAAACAATACCTTGACTGGTGAAATCCCACCTCAGGTTGGCCGACTACACAGACTTCAAATCCTTCACTTGAACAACAACTCTTTCACCGGAGAAATACCAGGCAACATTTCCAGTTGCTCTAGTCTCATTCTTGTCAACCTTGGTTACAATAAGTTACAAGGATATGTTCCAGGAGAGCTTGCTACTTTGTCACAGCTTGAGTACTTCGTTATCGAATCGAATAATCTGACAGGAGGAATTCCTTTTTTCTTGGGGAACTTTTCCTCCTTGCTGCTACTTTCTGCAAATGACAATGGCTTTAGTGGAAGCATTCCTGAAGCTCTAGGCCGACTGAGAAACTTACAGTACATCAGCTTTATGGACAATGATTTGTCAGGTACCATCCCTCTCTCATTGTACAACATTTCTTCTATCACGGAATTCTATATGAATGGAAACCGAATTGAAGGGACTCTTCCCAGAGATTTATTCATCACTCTTCCTAATCTCAAGATGATGAGTATTGCTCGAAACCAGCTTACAGGAGGAATTCCTGGGTCCATATCCAATGCAACAAACCTAATAAGATTTGCTGTTTCTAGAAACAATCTTACAGGAAAAGTTCCAGAGTTAAGAAACCTGCATAAACTGCAGAGATTTATCGTTGCTATCAATGAATTGGGAACCGGAGCAGATGATTTGAGCTTCCTTTCGTCACTAGCAAATGCAACAGATTTGCAACTGCTGGCTCTAAATGATAACAACTTTCAAGGGTTCTTGCCTCAGTTTATAGGCAACCTGTCAACAACCCTTGAAGGATTGGATTTGCGTAACAATCAATTATATGGAACCATTCCACATGCTATTAGGCATTTGGTGAACTTGGAATGGTTGTATCTGTCCAACAACAAATTCACAGGTACCATTCCAGAAGATATTGGAAAGCTTGTGCAGCTCAATCAGCTGAGTTTGGCTTTGAATAAACTCTCTGGAAACATTCCATCTTCTTTAGGGAATTTAAGTGCCTTAACCATACTTGGTTTAGCAAGCAACAATTTTTCTGGAGAAATCCCCTCAAGCATTGGCAACTGTCAAAATTTGTTATCGCTGGATCTTTCTCATAACAACCTCCGTGGTACTATTCCTGAAGAAGTCATTGGGATATCATCCTTGTCAATTTACATGGATCTATCCTATAACCATTTGACCGGTCCCCTTCCAAATGAAGTTGGAAATTTGGTGAATTTGGGTGCATTAGATGTTTCTCACAATATGTTATCTGGTGCCATCCCCAGCAGTCTTGGAAGTTGTGTAAGACTGGAGATTCTGTGGATGAGGGAGAACTTCTTCCATGGGGCCATACCTTCAGCTTTAAGGACATTGAGAGGCATCCAATTATTAGATCTTTCTCTGAACAACTTGAGCAGTCAAATTCCATCTTTTCTCGAAGATTTTAACTCATTGAAAGGTTTGAATCTTTCTTTCAACGATTTTGAGGGTCTGCTACCAGAGCAAGGAATTTTTAAGAATGCAAGTGCAACTTCAGTTATGGGGAACACCAAGCTTTGTGGAGGTTCTCCTGAATTTCATCTACCAAAATGTGTCATCAAAGACGTGAATAAAGGGCGAATCACCTATACCGTTAAGCTCATAATGATCATTTGTGCCGTTCTTCTTGCAATCGTGGTTTTATACTGTCTACTTCGTTTCCTTGCCCTGAAAAAGAAAGCCATCCCTGCATCAACTCCTCTAGATCTAGGAAGCAAGCAAATGACTTACCAAAATCTGGTGAAGGCTACTGATAGATTCTCTTCCGCAAACCTGATTGGTGTAGGCAGCTATGGATCTGTATATAGAGGAACTCTCGAAGAGGATGGGAAATTAATTGCAGTAAAGGTGCTCAACCTCCTGCATCCAGGAGCATCCAAGAGTTTTATAGCCGAGTGCGAGGCCCTGCGAAATATCAGACACCGAAACCTTGTCAGGATTCTTACAGTATGTTCAGGTACTGATTATAATGGGAATGACTTCAAGGCACTTGTTTATGAGTACATGGCTAATGGCAGCCTAGAGGAATGGTTACATCCATCACCAACAGTGCACGGAGGAGATCAGGTACCAAAGGCTTTGAGTTTTCGTCAAAGACTAAACATTGCCATTGATGTGGCCAGCGCATTGGATTACCTTCACCATCAATGCCAGACACAGATTATACACTGTGATCTGAAGCCAAGCAATATCCTCTTGGATCATGAGATGACAGGCCATGTTGGTGACTTCGGACTTGTAAAATCTCTTAGGCTGCGTTTGGTACGTGGGACTTGCCAGTCCAAGTCCAAATGGACGTGGACTGGACTAATCTGGACTGGACTAGACAAGTCCAGACTGTGTTTGGTTGTGTGGATTGTACATTGTGGACTTAAGGCTAGTCCATAGAAAAGATGTTTGGTTGTACGTGGACTGGACTTGGACTAAATGACAAAAATGACTTGAATATCCCTATTTTTTATTAATAAAAAATATCAACATACAATAATAATTTTCATCACACCTAATACACTATATTTATTTATTGTTTATTAATATTAATCAAAATGGTAATACACTATTCAACCAACCTTCCAGGAACCAAATTCCTCAAACAATTGAAGCTAAAAAACATCCAAAAAAAGAAATCGATTTTCCAAAGTTTTACCATTTTCGGAAGTGAAAAAAAGAGGAGGGAGGGAAGAAAAGGAAGAGAGGAAAAAGATGGAGAAGAAAAGAAAGAAGGGAGAGAGTACGTGGAAGAGAAAGGAGGGAGAGAAATAAAAAGGAAGAGGGGAGAGGGAAGAAGAGGAAGAGAGAAAAAAAGAAAGAGAAGAGAACGGGAAGAGAGTGGAAAAAAATGGAGAAGAAAAAAAGAAAGGAAGAAAAGAGAATGGGAAGAGAAAATGAGAGAGAGAAGATTGGATGGATAGAAAGAGGGGTTTTATAACCCTTGGTTTTTTTGGAATACCATAAAAAGAGTAGGGCTAATTTTGTCCTAAATCTTGAGTCCATCGAGCCTGGACTTCGAGGCCACACCTTTTCGAGGGGCCTCGAGTCCACGCCCGTGTACCATGAGCAGGGGACTAGAGTCCATGGAAGTCCACATGGACTCATCCAAAGTCCGCGAACCAAACGCGGACTCGAGTCCAAGTCCACGCGAGTCCACTTGGACTTGGTCCAAGTACTATGAAACAAACGCTACCTTACAAAACCCACCAACCATGCTGGTCAAACAAGTTCCACTGGAGTAAGAGGCACAGTTGGTTATGCTGCTCCTGGTAAGTACTTAAGTACAATGTTTGCATCATCTCCTTATACATTTCTGTTTGTCTCATAATCATTTTGGTCTTAGTTTAAGAGGATAAAGATTTTGTTGCTGCTGCAGAATATGGCTTGGGAAGTGAACCCTCAACACAAGGTGATGTGTACAGCTATGGTATCCTGTTATTGGAGCTGTTCACGGGGAGGAGGCCAACAGATGATGCTTTCAAAGATGGATTGACCCTTCATAAATATGCTAGAAATGCTTTGCCTGATCGAGTCACTGAGATAATGGATCCCACTCTACTGCCAGAAATTGTTCAAAAGGAGACCAACCAAGAACAAAAAGTTGATGAGGGCTTAATTTCTATATTTGAGATTGGAGTCTCTTGCTCTGCAGATTTTCCACAAGAGCGGATGACCATGAGGCATGTCACAGCAAAGCTGCACCTGATCAGGACCAAATTTCTTTAATTTCTTCAAAGAAAAAGGGAGTGTGTTTCTTTCATTTCATCAGTTTACGTAGTTACACTTCTACTCTCTTCTAAATAAATAAACAAGAACATTAGACAAAGTTCAGTGTAAATAAAAAAGAAATTTGTTTCCTATATTCACAACAGCAGCATTTTTTTAGCATAAAACAAAATCTGGACGAACAGAATTGTTAAAAAGAAATAGCAGGCCGCCAGGCCCATCCTTAAGATTATTATAGTGGGCCGATTCATTCAAACTGGATTAGCCCCTATTGGGTTAATTGAACAGGAAACGACAACGTTTAGTAGCTTACTATCGAATAATTATCTCTCCCCCGGAGAATAAAAAACCGTCGTTCACATGGCCGTCGAGGAACAAGGAAGGAACCACCGGGGTTGACACGTCACGTAACAAACAAAACCGCCACCGACCACACCACCCCCCACTCATAAAATCCACTCTCTCTCTTTCTCTGTACTCTCCTGCAGCTTCAGTTACTGCACGCCAAAAGCAACCAACCACAAAATCAAAACAAACCAAACCAACCAAAAAAAAAAAAAGAAGGAAAAAGGCACCAACTTTTCTTTCTTTTTATTATTAGTAACTTTTTCTTGATCTGCTTAAAACAATATCAGTAGTATTTTATTTTCTCTCTTCTGTCAAAAAATAGGAATCCACCACCTCACTTCACTTCACTTCACTGCTTTTCTCTGCTCCTCCTTTGACTACTTCCTTCCAGCTACTACTGCTAGTACTACCAAAGCAGCAAAGTAAGTAACTACTACACTCACCTCTCCCTCTCCCTCTCTCTCTCAACTCAATCACAGAGCGAAACGCTGCCGTTTTCCTCCCCGAGAAAATGCACGGGCAACGTTGAGTTTGTTACAGTATTCACCACCTCTCGAAAAACGAGTCTGCTTCGTGCTTTTTTTTCTTTCATTTTTTTTTATTTCTCTCGGATTTATTTTATTTTTTTGGATCATGAGTAGGAAAGTTGGAGAAATCGAGTTGATTTCGGTTATGAAATGATACATTTATGTTTTTTTTTTGTTTGTTTGTTTTGTTGTGATGGTGCAGGTTATGATATAAGAGTTTTTTTTTAGAGTGAAGAAGATAAATGGCTAGGGTTTTAGGGGCTCTGTGGTGGTTGACGGTGGTGCTGCTGTGGACGGTGGCGGTAAGGGGAGGAGCTGGAGTGGAGTATGTGAAGTATAAAGACGCGAAGCAGCCGGTGAAGGCTCGGATTCAGGATTTGATGAGTAGGATGAGCCTGGAGGAGAAGATTGGCCAGATGGCTCAGATTGATAGATTAACTGCTACTCCCGAGATTATGCAGACCTACTCCATTGGTAGTACTCCTCTGTTTAATTAATTTATTACTTGGGGTATTTTATTGTACTCTCCTGTGTTTTTGTGTTTGCAATGGTGGAACAATGTCGTTTCCTTTCTTTGCCTTCTTTGTTTTCTTTTGTCTGTAATGTAGGTGTTTTGTGTGAGGAATTGTTTCTGGTGGTGGTGATTGATGGGAGATGAGATTTATTTGGTATTCCTTTGTTTAAATGTTTTGCTTGAGGTCTTTTGTAAATCAGCTGAAGCTAATTGAGAAAAACATAGGAGGAGGGGTGAGTGTATGATAACATGAAGCGGTTTTTTCAGTCACCTACTATGAGTTGAAGTGTGATGCCAAGAGATTGCTTATTGCTTAGATATCTTACGTGGGGAAATACCATAGTGATATGTGTGTCAGATGTGTTCCCAAATTGATGAAGTAATAGGTAGTCATGTTGGCATTGCATACTATATTGGATTGCATTCATCCGTTTTTTTTTTGCTTCAAGAGTTGATCAGTGGCAGAGTAACAGTTGTAAAAGAAAGAGGATACTGTTATCATCAATCTGCTCTAATGAAATAATTTCTAAGTTGAATTTGCCCAGAAACCAATTGTTGTAATGCAAATGAACCTAGTGTGTTTGCTTGCTACAGGTAGTGTATTGAGTGGTGGTGGGAGTGCTCCACTTCCTGAGGCCAGTGCTGAGGATTGGGTTAATATGGTTAACGGGTATCAAAATGGATCTCTGTCAAGCCGTTTGGGGATTCCGATGATCTATGGTATTGATGCTGTTCATGGCCATAACAATGTCTACAATGCTACAATTTTTCCCCACAACGTTGGACTTGGAGCTACCAGGCAAGTCTAGATTTTGATGTGGTGAATCAGTTTTGCATTCAAAGATTAAAGGTCTCCAAAAAGGCACGTGCATGTCACCGTGTAATTATAAATTGATTGTGCATTGCAGTCCATAGTATATGCAGTGTGGCAGGAAGCTCTACTTTGTTATATATCAAAGCTCAATATGACATACTTACTTATTCTATATGCTGTGGACATACAGGGATCCTGACTTAGTAAAGAGGATTGGCAGTGCTACTGCTACTGAAGTTAGAGCTACAGGGATTCCTTATGTCTTTGCTCCATGTGTTGCGGTAAATGGCATAATGCAAAACCAGTCCATGAAACTTGAGTATATATGTTCTACTGGATATTTTAAGTTTGGAAGTGACTTTAATTTTTTTGTTATTCACCTCTTGTTTTTCACTGTCTTCTGTAAAGGTTTGTAGAGATCCAAGATGGGGTCGATGTTATGAAAGCTATAGCGAGGATCACAAAGTTGTGGAGTCGATGACAGAGATTATTCTTGGTTTACAAGGGGATGCTCCTCCTGATTATCGGAAGGGAGTGCCATTTATAGGTGGAAGGTATGAACTTGTCAAAGATAATTTTTCTTCATAATCTGTGGTTTACCATTTAAGGTTACAGAAAAGCATCTGAATCAATAGTTTTGACAGGTTCTTGATTCTGATTTCAAAATTATTCAGAGTGCATTCCTACCTTGCATCATAGGATGTAGTAATAAAATTGATATAAAACTGAATCTTGCTAACTGTATGATTTAGTTGATGTCATTCTGTTTCACGATCCACTACATAGACAGAAAACTTAAACTCCCGGTCTCTGTTTGATCATTTTCATACTTATGCAAAATGCATTAGTGCCATCGACTTACATTTGCCTAAGACCCATATTTTTATCATCTTCATTTCAGAGATAAGGTTGCAGCCTGTGCAAAGCACTTTGTGGGTGATGGTGGGACAACCAAGGGGATCAACGAAAACAACACACTGATTGACAGACATGGATTGCTGAGCATGCACATGCCTGCCTATTCTGATTCAGTCATCAAGGGTGTTTCGACAATCATGGTTTCATACTCCAGTTGGAATGGGGAAAAGATGCATGCAAATCGTGAGCTAATTACTGGATTCCTCAAGGACACCCTTAAGTTTAAGGTTAAGCTCATCTACCAGTTTTAATACCTGTTATAGTTTCATTCTGACATATGTGTGTGGTCCTGTCTGCAAATTGAGCACTTTTCACGTGGCTGAATATCAATTTAAGAGTGAATAGGGATTTAACGTCTGTAACATTTGTGGCTGTTACATGTGAACATATACTTAACTGGATGTTGCATCATTCTTATATTTTTTTTTGTTACTTCCTCGAGATGGATGAGCATAAGTATGATCAGATAAACTGCAATATAGATACAGTTTGGTTCTTCAATATATGTGACTATCTTCGGCTTCCTCTCTTATTTCTTAAGCATGGTTGGTTATCTTATAAGTTTATTTTAACAAAATAACATTCTATGCCATGATGAAACTAACAATTTTATGCTGCTTGTCCTATCATATGTAAAGAGCAACATTCCTACAATACCAGCATGGCGTTGTAGTCTCTGATTATAAGGGGACGGTCACATTTTGGTAATTACTGATTGTAAGCGTTTGCTATGTGTTTCTATTTTTGTCTACTAAATGGATCTCATGAAGCTTGTCTTTACTTCACCACGCATACACAACCCTAACTACTGCTATCCCATGCAAACTGAACAATTTTGTGTCTTGAATGAGCTGTCAGGGGTTTGTGATCTCGGATTGGCAAGGTATCGACAGGATTACTTCACCACCACATTCAAACTACACATACTCTGTGCAAGCTGCAATTCAAGCAGGGATTGATATGGTTAGCAGCTCCAGCTTTCCAACAATTTTAAATTGGACTCTGATGAACTCTTTTCAGCTCCACAATTGTCAAACGTTGTTCTTTTTCCCATCAGGTCATGCTTCCTTTCAATCATACCGAATTCATTGATGATCTCACTTACCTGGTCAAGAACAATGTCATCCCAATGGATCGCATTGATGATGCTGTGGAAAGGATTTTGCTTGTCAAGTTCAGCTTGGGTCTCTTTGAAAAACCATTGGCTGATCTAAGCCTAGTCAATGAGCTCGGAAGCCAGGTCAGTAAGATGAACTATTTGAACTGCATTGAGATTCTAATCCTTGCTGATACTTTGGATTTATAGTAACAAAGCAACAGTGCCATGATGATAAACAACCTATTAATATCTAGGCACATAGAGATTTGGCAAGGGAAGCTGTTAGGAAATCACTTGTGCTACTGAAGAATGGAAAAAATGGAACTGATCCATTGCTCCCCCTTCCAAAGAAAGCATCAAAGATCTTAGTTGCTGGTACTCATGCTGACAATTTGGGCTATCAATGTGGCGGGTGGACAATTAATTGGCAGGGATTCGATGGCAACAACTACACAAGAGGTATCCTTTGTCTAGCATGCTTTTAATTTGTGTAGCAGAACCATAAAATTTGGAAATTATGATGAATTATAGTCTTGTTTCACCTGATTGGATATGATATAGAAATATTATAATCCTGGTATCATTGCTGGTCTTGGGAACGCTTGTTAGATGGGAAAACGATACTACTGAGAGGAAAAAGTTCAGGGTAGAGTTACAAATGAATGCTGTTTTATTAAACCATCGAATAAATTAATAATATGCATGAAGACTTGCAAAAAGTTGATCAGTTGCAAATAGTAAGCTTTACTCTTTATTCCTTCTTAGAATGTGCTGAGAGGCTGCTATTTCCAGCGCTTGCTTGCATATGTTTGATAAGCATCTTAGCATTTCTTAAGATAACCTCTTGTTTGAAGTACTTTGATTGGATGTAGTTTACGCCCCCTTAGAACCGCATGCATAAAAGTTACATGTGAGCATTGGCTAATCTTAGTATAAAAGACAAAGTAGCTATTCTACAATGAGCTTGGTTTTCATTCCTTGAATCGGTTCTGATTGGAAACAGCATATTCCTCATCATTCATTTATTTTATTCCATTGATAGGAACCACCATCCTCGATGCCATAAAATCTGCCGTAGATCCAAAGACGGAAATCATCTTTCAAGAGGTCCCTGATACCAAATTTGTTAAGACTAATAACTTTGCATATGCTATTGTTGTTGTTGGCGAGCCGCCTTACGCTGAGAGTGCTGGAGACAGCGAGGACCTCACAATGAAAGATCCTGGTCCAAGCGTGATCAGCAATGTCTGCGGGACTGTTAGGTGTGTTGTAGTCATCATATCTGGCAGGCCAATTGTAATCGAGCCATATGTCTCCTCAATTGATGCACTGGTGGCAGCTTGGTTACCTGGCACGGAAGGTCAAGGTGTGACGGATGTCCTTTTTGGAGACTATGGATTCAGTGGAAAGCTCCCAAGAACATGGTTTAAAACGGTGGACCAACTACCGATGAATGTGGGTGATGCACACTATGATCCACTCTTTCCGTTTGATTTTGGACTTACAACTAAGTCTGGTCTAAGCATAGTGGGAAGGTAAATGTCTTTTCATCACCATTTCAATCTGTCTTTATACGATAGTGCACTTAGATCAGTTTTTTCTTTTGTCGTTCTCGCCAAACTTTTGTTTATTCAAACGCTTGAAACTATCAAATTACTCGATAGCCCTTAGCTTCTTTTTTCTTTTCTTTTTTTCCTGAATGAATGTCCTCCTGCTCCATGCACAGCAATTCTTGTAGAGTGTTGTGTTGGGAGATTGCTTTACTTTATTGTGTTGGCATTTTTCTTTGTCTCCAACTTATGACACTTTTAAGCTGTGTTCTGTGCTGCAAGTTCAGACTTTATTAATCGTTTTCACTATTGTTTTATCTTCACAGAGAGAACTTGGTTTTACACATGGATACTAATTAAGTTGCTGGTATTGTTTCTAGGTCAACCTCTGCTGCTGTGTCAGGGCGACCATATGTGCTTATGATCGTTGTTTCTATCATTCTCGGATTGTACTTGGCCGGTATTATGTTTATACTGGAACAGCCGTGACACAACAAATTTTCATTGTTTCCTCTCTACCATGCTTATTATGTTCATTGATTTCTTCAGTCGTTCCTTTTGGTACATTAATTTCTGTTTTGACTATGTTAGGTTAAAAGCAGTTTGGGGAGCTATGTGCCGGAAGCTACAAGAGAACCAGAAAACCCTCTTGAAATAGATGGCAGCAGAATTTTAGATGATATGCGTAGAGCACCTCTCGGCTTCTGGTAACATTTTAGATGATCGGGATATTACAGTGTTGGGAATCGATTTGCTGATTTTCCCAATCACACCAATCCTTTTGTAGACAGTAGAGAATTCCCGTAGTTTTGTAATGCCGATATGAATCCTAATTCCAACCAGGGCCTTTAGCCCAAGATTAGATGTCTGATCTGGGCTTCTTGCCTCGAGGATCCATTTCTGGAATGTGAATTTTGGGCTTCGAAATTTGTTATATCGTTAAAATGGCCTCGGGGCTTTGCTGCCTTCTGGCTATCTAAGGATGATAGAAAATTAATGTTAATCTAGACTTGAATTTTCATTATCTTTCAAGCATCTTGATGGAGGCACATCATAGAAAATGCTACAATAAAGTACGCAAGTACATTGAATTCCATCGAAACTTGAAATAGTCTGTGACGGTGCCTGCTTTGTTGGTATATATGGCGACCCAACTTCCATCAAACCCACACCACAAACATGTCAGCAATGGCGATGCAAATTTCACAAAGGAGCTTCAAATCACGGTTCCTCCTTGTCAAGGTTGGTGAAGCTGTTCTCCCAAAAGCAGCTTGGCAGTGATCAGCAACTCTAGCAGCTTCACCTGCCAAATCCGCCAACTGCAAGGCCGCGTCAAAGTT
>JAKUCV010002083.1:0-12179 GCA_028386065.3 Turnera subulata | reverse complement strand
TTGTGACTAGAATTCCTAGGTTGTAACGGTTTGTTAAGCACCCGTAAGCTTAACGTAGATAGTGAAATCTTCAAGTGAGACTTGAAGGGCTGGATTAGCCACACTAGTAGAGTGTGTGTGAACCAGGATAAATCTCTTGTGTCCTTCATTCTTTTAATTCCGCACTTATTTCCTGCAAAGTTTTTAATTTTCGATCATAAGCTATTCACCCCCCCTCTAGCTAAAGGGCTATTGTTCCTAACACTTTTCACACAAAGTTTGTCATCATAAAAAAGGGGGAGATTATTGGCCTAAGGTTGGAATAGCATGTGCTTTGTGTTAATTATTTTCTATAATCTTAATTAAGTACGCTAACCGAGGATTTTGATTATGTGTGGATTAGTAATTGATTTAGTTTTAATCATGTGTTTTAATCCTCTTTATGCCTTAGCTATGTTTTAATGCTAACAAACTTTGAAGTTTCAGATTTATTTATTCATCCTTAGCATGCATGTGATATTTTGGGAGTTTGTGTGTAGTAGGATTGTGCCTTGTGCAAAGTGTCCATGAGAGATCATTTTCATGACCTTAGGTATTGTAACATATGAACCCTATTGCTTTATGATTATGAATTAACAATTTCTACAGCTCACAAGAATTCCCATTCTGTGATCAAATCCTTGAAAGAAAAAGTGAGTGGGATTGGAGTTGGTGTTAGTGGGCATGTGATGTCGCTTTCACCAAAAGACATCCATGTGACTTAGCTTTGTTTAATCACTATGGATATTGGTCAAGCAACCTAGCATCTTACCATTTCTGGAGCTGAATCAGTGATAAAAGCTACCTTAAACGGATCAAATGTCAACTGGATTCAAAAATTCTAGGTCCAACTTAGGACTATGCTAAACAATGACAACAATGACAAAATGCTGTTGAATGGTGTCTCTCGTGCCAGAACGTGAAAGCAACAACAGGGAACATAGACAATCTGGCGCCAACAATGACAATTCGGACAGCGACAGCAGATAGAAGAAAGTGGGCTTTCTTTGGTCTTTGTGTCAAGCTAACCTATTACTAGGAAGTCAAAAGATCCTAGTACTCTACAAACTCTGCATTCTGACTAACTTGATTAAAGACATTACAACAGACCCCAAGTTAGATGGATTCAAACTTTTGCGTCCAACCTAGGACTTGGCTAAATATGAGCAGACCTATCAGATGAATGGGAAGATTCAGACCAAAGCGTGAAAGCAAGCATAGGGAGATTTGAACGTTGCCACTCTGGCTTCATTCAAAACAAAACAGTTGTCTGCTAAGAGTGATACACAACAGTTTGAATTTCTTAGAAAGGCCTATCATATTGTGTCTCTATAAAAGGCTGATGACTTTATGAAGAAAAACAGAGCTGCCAATGGAGAAAGAAGTGAGAAATTAGCAGCAGCTCTCCTCCTAAGCTTGAGAGTGTTCAAAGATCCTTCCTTGTGCATTACTTCTAATTCTCTTGAGTGAGTCACTCATGAAGATATCTTGAGAGAGGGTTACATGTTAGACAAGATTTTGAGTTCTTTATGCTGATTAGTGATAAGCAACGCTAGGATTAGCTTTGAGAGAAGGTTTGCAAGTTGCACCTTAGAAAAACTTGTAAGAGATGGGCTTTCTTGGTTAACCTATGAAGAAACCAATTTAGTGAGGTAGGATACGGGATATCTTACTAGGAAACTAAGAGCAAAGCTTGGATTAGCTTTGTGGGTATGAGAGGTTAGATGTTAGCCTAGGTAAAACCTTGTACTATAGACTATTGGTTGATCCCGTAGAAACCAAGGTTAGTGAAGGTTTGAAATCTCAAGGTGGACTCCTTGAGTAGTGGAGGTAGTCTTGTGTGGCGAACCACTATAAATCATTCGTGCCAATATCTCTAACCTCTCCTTAATTGTGCTTTATTGCGTTCATAATTTTCCAGATTTAGATACAAAGTCGATTTGGCATTAGTGACGCCAAATCGGTGATTAAGCGAAAAAATGGCTAATTCACCCCCCTCTTAGCCACTTTGGACCTACAATCTTCTCTATTTTTAATATTAATTTTGTGTATTATTCATATCCAAATTAGAAAAACAGATTGTATATGATTGTTGATACCCTGTTAAATTTTTTTTAGGAGTGTTAATTTATAATCTTCAATAATTCATGTTGAGAATTTTTTTTCTATTTTTCAGCTAATTTCTCCGGGTTAAATTTAGATTAACTTCCGTCTCAACTTTCCGTGGACTGTGCAAAAGCAAGGGCCATTCTATTTGGTCTCAATTTTGTCATCCTCTTCAGGTTTCCTTGATGTGGATCTCTAATCTGACAGCTTCGCGGCCATACATGCGATTAATAATGTAGAAGCACTACCGGGATTCTGCAAACAAAAATTTCGTCCTTAGTTACTAACCTATGCTCAGTTCGGTTTAAATGAAATGCAGAGTGGAACACGAAAGCTGTTAAGTATGCCAAAACTTGCCTAAGTAGAAATTTTTTTCTTGAAGACTTTCCTATGTCGATTTTGCAGTTCGCACTCAATGATGTAATCTCCTGATTTTACCATCAATGAATAAATATTACTGTTAATTATGTGCAAAAAATTGTTAATGGTGATCTTGTAATTATTTGTAATTATAGTAATATTTTTTTTAAGGCTTCTTCCACATTCAAGATGTTGCCTTAAATGTATGAAGCATTGGACGAGACCTGGTAATCAAATCATGGTTTTGTAGATAGATGAGGAAATTCTAATGTAAAAATATGAACACCCAAATTTGACCTATGAACATTTTACTAAAATTAGATTCTAGACATGCTTAAACTTGAGATTAATGAGATGATTTGATTTTGTGTTAAGACATGATAAGAATTTTGTTTAGTAGAATTAATGTATTTTGATCTAAACCTTTGTGCAATTAAACCTTAGGATTAATGAGATGATTTAATCTTACGGTAAAATATATAATAAGGTTTATTTACATTAAAATATATTTCATTTCATTATTTGGGCTCTTTTCTGTTTTTACCCCAATTATATTGAGATGATTTATTTTTGGGTTAGAAATGGGTCTAAGGGTCCAAGTTAATAAATTCTCCAGAGTTTATCCAGCCCATTAACACAATTCTTGCAGGCTAATTTTAGCTCTGATTTTCATGAAAAATCAGAGTTAAATCATCATTTAAATAGATTTTGTATTTTTGGTACGATTTTGCTTAAAATGTTTGTCAATGTGTAATCAATCAGTTATGGAATGATTTAGGATGATCAAGTCATTGAGTGATTCTGGGTTGATTAGGCGTTAATTACACGGTAGGATCAAATTAGAGCTGAATTAGGGGGATTGGGGGTCAAAAAAGAAAAGCACAGGTGACACGCGGGGTGACCGGCGGTCCTCTCGTGACGAGCGCCAGGTGCTGATGGACATCCCTACATGACCGTCGACATCTGCTGGTTGCCGGCGGTCATAGCTGCCCAGAACCCCGGATTTCTTTCGATTTTGTTTCTAATTCGATCCTACGCGATTTTGGACCAGATTTTCAGGCATAATCTTCACCATTAAGCAGTTCCACACCCCTAGGCTTCCCAAAACACTGTAAATAGGACCCCTCACACATATTTCAAAGGGAGCTTTCATTATACACACACCCCCATAAGCTTTTGTTTGCTTGGAGAAACTCTACTTCTCCAAGCCTAGAAACATTCATATAGGTAGAAACTCTGGAGAAATCTCGGTGGGAAAGCATCAAATAAGAAGCCAACAAAAGGAGATCAAGAGAAGATCAAGAGGAGGAAGCAATCAAAAGCAATCTAGGAGCCAAGAAGGTGGGCAATTCGAGTAGAAGGACCTGATGCAAGCAGTCTCAGAAAAAAGTTCATATCTCGAGTTTTAGAAGTCAAATTGCTATGATCTTGCACTCTTTGGAAAGCCAAGAAGGAGGGCTACAACTTTTATGTTGGGACCAGAAGCTGAATCAGCCATTTTCACTGTCCAAAATCCAGAAGAAGATGACCATAAGTTCTGTCCAACAACAGAGATAAGTTTTCTAACCCTTTTCGATTGCGCACTTTATTGATTGATACTTACTGGTTATTTGATGATGCTTTTGGTGATTATGTGATTGCTTTGATTCCATGTCAAGAACTGCGTGGGCTTTGAACCCGTTTGCCGGGGTACGTAGGTGGTCTCTAGTGGTGGGGACTCAAGCTCAAATATTTTTATTTTTCTTTTTGTTTTGTACCTTCTTCTCCTTCCCCTCCAATTCAATTTTGTTATTTTTATGTGATTTGTTTCCATGATTGCACACTTGTACAACGCACACTTGTACTCTTCAATTGCACAAAGTTTCGACCCAACACGGATGGGTGCCTAACACCTTCCCATCTCTGACGAACCCCCGATCCCATGTATTTGGTTCGCTATGACCACGTAACCTAAAGGAGTCATTTGAAGGTTTTTCCCAAGTTTTGTCCTTAATAAAATTTGGGTGGCGACTCCAATGACATGGGATTGTTCCGAGGAAAAAGGTGAAGGAATAGGTGAATAGGCCCAAGTGATTTTGGGTCGGGTATTCACAAACAAAAAGTCTTTTTTGAAAAATTTAAATGTTTTAGATAAATAGAACTTGATTGGAAAGTTTTTTTTAACGGACATCAGAAAGGTAAAACTACAATTGAAAATTTTATAATTTCTACAAGTTAGGGGACTAAAACATAAATACTATTTCATTTTTTAAAGATATTAAAATTATTTTTTAACTTTTAAATATAAAAGATAATACATAAGTAATCCAATAATGTGTTGCCACCTAAGGTTTTTAAGCTTACACCCAAAATATGGGGTTGTATAGAAGTAATCACCTTCGGATTATTGAGAGAGGGGCAAAAGGTAGCATTGAAGGGGGTAGGGGCGGTTGGGGGTGGAATGGACTACTGGTGAGATTGCTTTTTTACCATATTTTTTTTGGCTTGTGAGTTTTCTTGAAAAGTTTATTTTCAAGCGATCAACTTTTATCAGATAAGCCAAGGGGATGTCAACATCGATATGATCGGAGAAAGGATCAACAAGTTGAAGGGGGGTAGGGGTTTTCGAGGTGGAAGTGCAGGCATGCTTCGGGGAATGGGGTTGGGTGGGTGTGGTGGGCGATGAAGGGTTGGCCGTATGGGGCAAAGAATTACTGTTACAGTTGGGTAGCAAAAGAGTGTTTAGGAGGTGATTCAGGAGTAGTTAATGAGGATGGTGGTTGTGGGGAATGGTCTTGGGAGGGGAGATAATTTGAACCGTTAGGGGGGATGGCATCCACATATTTTTAAGGAGAATTAATAGGCTGGGGAGAAAATTGAAGGGCTGGTGGTGGAGGGAGGTTTTCCGGTGAAGTGGGGGTACTATCTGCGGTAACATCCAAGTCAAAACCCCAAAAGATAATATTTTTTGAATTGAGATGGTGAAGGAGACATTACACAGACGTAGAAAGGGAGCCAGTTAAGTCCCGCAGAACAGAACTCAAACAACCGACCGGGACCTGTGTAAAATATGTAATACCACTAGACAAAGACAAACCATGCTTGGCACGCCAATCTGCAACATGGTTGGCATCCCAATAAACATGTGTGAGTTGAACCACCCATGGAAGCTGCAGCAACTCTTGCACTGACCGCATCAAAGCCGTGCTACGCCGAGCACGTAGTGTGGACATGTGCAAATTACGAATGGCTTCTAAAGAGTCCATCTCCACCAACACGTGCCGGTACCTGAGATCATAGGCCAGCCGTAAACCATAAAACAAACCCCATAATTCTGCATTAAGCACATAACACACACCAAGGTTGCACGAGAAACCATGCAACCACTCGCCTGCAGGCCCTCGTAATGCACCGCTTGCAGCAGCCGCACCTGAATGGAGTCGGACAGCCCCATCGGTATTCAGCTTCACCCAACCCAACCCCGGAGCACCCCACCTCACAACCGGCCTGACCCCGGAGGTAGTAGCCACAGCTGGCTGGGCAGCAAGGGAATGCAATACTTCGTAACAATAAGACTTTATGAAAGCCATTGGATTGAAGGGACGTCCAACATGAGAAAAGACTTGCTCATTACGCCACAGCCAAAGGCGCCAACAAGTGAGGCCAAAACACAAACGCCACGGCACATCACCCCATACCTTAAAATCCAAAGTCAAATTGGATGCCATCCAAGTCCAAATACAGCCCGGCTCAAAGAACCCCGAAGGGAGAGCCGGCGTCAAAGCACACCACAAAGCCTTTGCCCGCGGACAATCATGTAATACATGCAAAGTAGTCTCTACCGAGTCAGAACAAAGAGAGCAAGTAGGGGTAGAAGTAAGATGGCATACATACCGGCGATGATTAGTAAGCAAATACTCATGCACCGCCAACCAAAGAAAGGTCCGAACGCGCTGAGGCCCCGGACAACTCCAAATAGCTGCCCATACCGAATCATCTACAGAAACTTTCGACTCCATCACTGCGAAATAGGCTGAACGTGTGGTGAACTGCCCTGATGCGGTATGACGCCAATACACCACAACCGCCCCTGCAGCTTCCCTTGGACACGGTAGTCCCACAATCTTCAACACAGTAGAAGGAGGCAGGAGATGCTGAAACCAGGACCAATCCCAGGACCCGAAGGGAAGAATAAAATCAGCCACCTGCCGACCCACATCCTCTTCTGGTATAGGAGCCAGCGCCACATTCATCACCGGTCCAACATCCTCCACCCACGCATCCTCCCAAAAACGAACAGTGCATCCATTACCAACAGCCCACTCCAAGCTTTAAAACACCAGAGGCTAGACACGAGAGATGCCTCGCCACAAAGTTGAAGAAGAGCCATGGACAATGGACTCAGGTATAGCCACCTGTTGGGCCAAATACTTAGCAGGAAGAACCTGCACCCAAAGAGAATCCAGGGAGGAAACCAGCCCTCACCCTAACTTAGCCAATAAAGCATGGTTCTGCCCCTCCAAGCTGCGCAAACCAAGACCACCATGCCGCTTTGGAGAGAAAACAAGATGCCAAGGAGCCAACTGAAACTTCCTAGCCCCAGGAGTTGAACCCTAAATAAACCCTCTGCTCAACCGATCCAAACCCTGAATAATAGAAGCTGGAAGTAGCACCGTCTGTATAGTGAACATCGGAAGAGAGGAGAGCACAAATTGGGTTAGAGTAACCTGACCCGCAAAAGACAAAACATGGGACTACCAGGAGGCCAAGCGATGGGAAACCCGGTCCAAAACTCCAATATAAGTTTGCCGAGAAACTCGTTTGTGGATCAAAGGAACCCCTAGATAGCAGCCCAAATCGTCAGTAGTGGTATACCATAGACCCACCTGAAACTGCTCACGCACAACATCAGAAACATTGTGAGAAAAGAACATCTGGGCCTTGGAAGCACTAACCTTCTGCCCTGAACAGGAGCAAAAAAAGCTCCAAAAACTCTAGGATTACACCAATCTGGCTCACATCAGCCTCTGCAAACAGCACCATATCATCTGCAAAAAAGATATGTGATAAAGGAGGCCTTATAACACCTAACTGGATTGGTTTCCAAAGCCCCTGCTGGACCAAATGACCAATTAATTGACTCAACCGCTCAAGGCACAAAACATACAAATAAGGGGACAAAGGATAACCCTGCCAAAACACCCATGAAGTTTGGAAAGAATCTGTTAAAGACCCATTCCAAATGATTCTCATGTCAGTGCTCGAAACACATTTCATAATAATGTCCACTAGGTGCGATGGGAACCCCACATCCTCCAATGCATCCCTAATGAAAGACCATCGTAGCCGGTCATAAGCCTTCTCCAAGTCAATTTTAATAGCCACAATACCCCGCGGCCCTCGCTTAACCCTCATCGTGTGCATAACCTCCTGCACAATAACAATATTGTCCGTGATATGTCGGCCTGGGATAAAACTACACTAAGTAGGAGACACAAGCCCTCCTAACCAAGGTTTGAGATGGTTCACAATTGCCTTACAGTTTGTTTGGAAATATAGAGGGAAAGGGAAGGGAGGGGAATGGATGGGAAGAGAAGGGATGGGAATGGAGGAGAGGGGAAAATTTTAACTTTAACTTGTTTGGATATATTCATTAAAGGGAAGGGAGGAGAATGGTAGGTAATATTTTCAAATTACATAAATATCCTTATTTATAATTTTTTTCAAAAAAAAAAGAGACTAATCATGGAATTTCAAGTCATCATCTAGTTCTAAAATTCACTTCCCCTCAATTCCCCACCAAATCGGCGGGGAGACATTTTAAGGGGAATGGAGGGGAATGAAGGTTAAAAAATTCCCCTTCCCCTCTATTAACTTTTTTTTCCAAACAAAGTTAAATTAAAAATTCCCCTCCATTCTTCTCCTTTCCCCTCCCTTCCCCTTCATTCCCCATCTATCCAAACAAACTGTTAGTTAAGACTTTGTAAAGAACATTGCACAAACCAATTGGTCGAAACTGTGACATAAATTTCGGCTTTTCCACCTTTGGTAACAAGACCAGATTGATCCTATTCATGGATGGAGACCACACCGACCCAAAAAACAAATCCTGCACAAAACTACACACTACTGGCCCTACCACAGACCATTGTGACTAAAAAAACAAAGCATGAAACCCATCCGGTCCAGGCGCCTTCAAAGCACCAATGCCAAACACCGCATCACGAATCTCCTTCTGCGAAAGTGGCTCTGCCAAATGTTGGAAAGCCTCAATAATCGGGAAACACCCTCGAAGTGGGAAACTCGGGGACACCGACTCCATTTTAGAAAATAACTTTCGGTATAAACGGACCGCCAACCTCTAAAGCCCTTGCTGATGAGTGCACCAACGGCCCTCCTCATCACGCAAAGCAACAATACAGTTCTGTCTCCGCCAAATAACAGTCCGAGCATGATAAAAAGCAGTGTTCCTATCACCATCATTAATCCACTGGCACCGCGACTTTTGAAACCAAAGTAACTCCTCCTACTGCAACACCTCTGCATACTCCTTCTGTAGTTCCACCTCAAGATTGCTTAAGAAGGATGAAGGTCTGTTGGACAGAAAAGCCTGTATCCCACCCAAGCGTTTCAAGAGGGCCTGTTTCCGGCGAATAATACTTCCAAACACTGAGGCATTCCAATCCGTTAATGCATTAGATAAAGAATCCAAAGCCTCGGTTAGAGGCGCATTCCCCCAATTTGCTCGAACAAACTCACCAAACTGCTCATGAGATAACCAAGCTGCCTAAAACCGAAATGATAGACCCTGAAGAGGCACAGGACGCTGGGGCACACCCAAGTCAATAAGCAAAGGACAATGATCTGAGCATAGTGTAGGTGAATGATAGACCTGTGTAGAATGGAAAGTCTGCAGCCAAGACTGATTAGCAAGAGCCCGATCGAGGCGCTCCCACACAAGTCTGCGATGCCAAGTAAACTGCGGTCCCTGGTACCCCAAATCCTCCAAACTACAAGTGTCCACGTAGTTCTGAAATCTCCGACAACCACGCCGTAAGGAAGTAATAGAACCCCTGATCTCATCTGCTGACAGAATGGCATTGAACTCCCCTACAACACACCAAGGACTCTGAACATAAGAAGCCAACTGGCATAGGTTTTCCCACAAGTAACAGCGCATAGTTGGCTGTGGGCTCCCATACACCCCGGTAAACTCCATCACCCCAAAGTCCCCACGCAAAGAAAAGTGCAAAAACTGAATATGTTGGAGTTTAATCTCCACAGAAAAATTATTCCTCCGTAACAACCAAATACCACCAGAAAACCCCCACGCCTCAATGCGGTGCGAGTTTGGAAACCCCAACCTTCGTACAACCCTGTTAGCTACAGCACCACTTATTCTAGTTTCAAACAACATAACTATAGATATTCGATTTTGACGAACATAATCCTTCAAAGCAAGCTGTGTATCCGTACAAGAAATCCCAAAACAATTCCAACATAAGATTTTAATCATGGAAAAGAATAGGATAAGGAAACACACCATTAAACACCACTACTCGCCCCGGTTGTCCGAGTAAATCCAAATACAACAAAAGATCCAATACATCATCTGTCACCCACACTCGGGGACCATTATTCAATCCACACAAACTAGCTCAACAGTAGTAGCATATTCCAGTATAAACAGCACCATAGATAATATAGCAAAGCAGCAACACAGCAGCATATATTACACATCAGTAGAAGACTTATATGCACATGCAGCGGAGGTATGGATCCGGAGTCAGGTGGAGAAGAAAGCAGCAACCATCGAACGTCGTACCTGAACTACGAAACAACTTAACCTACGGGATGAAACTCCGCAGGCGAGGGGTGAGTCTGAAGTGCTCACCGACCAAGGATAAAACAGTGATATGCAGGCAACCGTAATACTGAAAAGAAAGCACAGGCAATACAATAGCACATCTCAAACAAGACTGAGCCAAGACCAAAAGAATATTTATTATTATTACCAATTTTATCTTCCAGGCCCCGTCACTGGACAAGCAAGGGTCGTACCAGGTTATCAATTAATTCCGGATGCCAGACCAAAGAGAACCATACCAAATCTTACCATACAGGGACCACGTCCCAAAATTAATACCATACCGGGTTCAACAATCAAAAATAACCATACCGGGTTCAACAACCCAAAATTACCATACCGGGTTCAACAACCCAAATTAACCATACCGGGTTCAACAACCCAAAATAACCATACCGGGTTCAACAACCCAAAATTACCATACCAGGTTCAACAACCCAAAATTATCATACCGGGTTCAACAACCCCAAACCAAGTAACCGACCATAGCATCTCAAAATTAATTTTCAAACCATCGGGTCATACAACTACTTTCCACGTGACAATTAGATCATTATCTCAAATTCAATTTCCAATTCTTTTTCCAATATCCAATATCATTTATCCAATTATCCATAGTCAATAGTCCAACAATAACCATCTCAGCAATTCAATCAAACAACAAAAGCACACAAAGTATCACAGGCACATATCAAGGGTTATCCATCCTCACCTTAGCTGATTATTAATTATGGAAATGTCCAACAGATTCCAAGTCCGGTTCCTCAGCAAACTGCTCGTTATCAACTCCTATATCAATCAAATAATATGCACACATAAGGTGATATGCAAATGCCATGCTAATACTGTGTACCGAAAAATAAATACTGACTCGTCTCAGCTACTGCCTCGGGTTATTCTTCCATTATCATCATAATTCACCATTTATTCTTATACCATACTATTCTTATACCCGGATATTATTCCGGTATAATACTTTGAAAATACCCTTTCTAAATATTTTTTCTCAAAATAATTATTTTTCTATAATATCATATATTTGTCCAAAATATATTTTTTTCATTAATTCCAGAATTATATTTATTTTCCAAAAATTCCTTTTTCCAGAATTATTATTCTTTTTTTTTAATTAAAACCGGACTAGGCCAAATAGTACCCGCCCAGACCATGCACAGTGCCAAGCCCAGGCCCCAACCAGGAGCCCAGACACAGGCCCACGTGCAGGCCTGGAACCTGACCCAACAGCTCAGCCCGCTAGCTCAACCCAGGCTCCAAATCCACAACACACCCACCGGGTCGTCTCAACCCAGACTGCTCACCCTGCAGTCAATCGGTGAGGACGGCGCGCGAACGATCGAGAGCGGATCAGCGAGACAACGGCGACGCGAGACGGCTGCAAGGAGGAGACGACGTCGCTGGCGGCTGCAGGTGACGGTGCGACGAGGGGACGTCGGGCTGCTGGTGTGCGACTCGGCGGCGGCGTGCGGCTGCGTCGGTTCTGCGGGCGGTGAAGGCGAGCTGATGGCGACGGGTTGCGGTGAGGAAGGCCGGAGAAGGAGGAGCAGGTGGCGATAGCGATGAGGTGGTCTCGGGTGCAGGTGGTGTGGGTGGCTCGGGCGGCGTGTGTTAGTAATATGCCCAAAAGCCAAACATGGATGATTATTTGTAGTCGTGTATATGCATTAAGGTTATTCCAATAAGTATCGTTTATGAGATAAACGCTTGCACATACTTATAACCCTAGTATATATATATATTTGATATGTATATTCTTAAATGTCCCTAGTCGGTTATTATTACGGATGGGTTGTAATAATAAGTTAAGACTAGCGTATGTTGAGAATTGCAT